>BJCM01152608.1:0-54291 GCA_018326385.1 Flaveria bidentis | reverse complement strand
TTTAAATTATATAAATTATATAAAATGTTATAAATTGTTATAAATTGTTTAAATTATATAAATGTTATAAATATTTATGTTTTAATTAAAAGTTTAAAATTTTGTTTGAATATAACAAAAATCCAAATTAAAAAAAAAAACCGGTTTGGGCCGAACCAGTTTGGGCCCGAACCGGTTCCAAACCGACCCAAACCGGTTTGATAGGTTTGGGTTTTTATGATTTGAAACCGGTTTGAATCCGAACCGGTTTGGGGCCAAACCGGTTTTGACAGAGTTTGACCAAACCGGTTTCGGTTTGGGACCCGAACCAGTTTGGGCCCCCAAACCGGTTTGTACACCTCTATATCAAGGTGTTGTTTTACCCTCTAAAAGTTTTTATGTACCTGTATTTGTTTGTGTTTTTTGTGTTTTTTTTAGGGTTTTAGCTTGTTGTTAGCCCTTTAATAAAAAAAATTTCCTTTCAAAAAAATAATAAATTGGTGTATCGAAAGTTGAAGAATGGACTTATTTGCGTTGAATTTTGGAAATTAGAAAAAAAAACAAGCAATAAATACATTCAGTAAATATTAAATAGGTGTATTGAAAAATGTAAGAAATTATTAATTATACATTACAATTAATGACATAAAAATTAGCAAATACACCCAATTTATTTTTATTCACTTTATCTTTCTCCGTACACATATATGAAGAGAAATAGAGAGAAAGATGTGTCTCAATAATAAAATTGAGTATTTGTATAAAATTGGTGAAGGAAATAATTGAAGGTCTTGGGTTTAACTATTTAAGAATCATGTGTGATAAAAATAAATGGAGGTTTATGGTAAGTAGATGAGTTTTCTCAGAGTTTTTCTTGAGGGTAGTTTCAAGTTTCTTACTTGAATAATTGATATGATCGGATGGTTCTGTGTCTCGTCAATGATCTAATTAGTTATTCAAAGAAAATATTTATTTTTTTTACCCCGAATGGCTTGGGAATTAAGTTTCTAAAAAAATAGTTTTGCTTTCTAAGGTATATGACAAAAATAGTTACCTTATTCTAAAATTTTAAAATATAAAGTTCAATTTAAAAGCTTAGAGACTGTTTGATAACTTCTGAATGATTAAGGGGCTGTTTGGCAGTCTCTTAATGGTTCAGTTGTTTGAATGGTTCAACACTTAATGGTTCAGACTGTTTGTTTCGTGAGCACATGTCTGAATTGTTAAGAGATTATATCTGAATGGTTAAGCATCATACTGATGCTGAATGGTTAAGAGGTCTAATGCTGAATGCTTAAGACATATTATCTAAATTGGTCAGACATTTGTCTTTGAATAGTTAAATTATATACTAGCTCTTAATGGTTCATACCTCTTAATGATTCAGCACTTAATGATTCAGACCTCTTATTGGTTCGGCACTTAGCTGAACCAATAAGAGGTCTGAATCATTAAGTGCTGAATCATTAAGAGGTCTAAACCAATAAGAGCTAGTATATAATTTAATTATTCAAAGACAAATTTCTAACCAATTTAGATAACATGTCTCAAGCATTCAACATTAGACCTCTTAACCATTCAGCATCAGTATGATGCTTAACCATTCAGAGGTAAATCTCTAAACAATTCAGACATGTGCTCGCGAAACAAACAGTCTGAACCATTAAGTGCTGAACCATTCAAACAACTGAACTATTAAGTGGCTGCCAAACAACCCCTTAATCATTTATTTCAAAACTTTTTAGTTCAATCCAAAAGTTTTAGATTTTTGAATGAAATGAAATCAGATGATGAAACTTTAAAATTAAAATTAAAAGAAACCCTGTTGAAACTCTTAGAGAAAAATTGATATTTTTATTTTTAAAAAAATAATAGTTTCTATCGAAACTTTAAAAACAAAACTGAATTTCAGTCGAGCTTTTACTCTGCAAAACTAATGATCAAGTTAACCATATAAACATAAAGGAGTTATAATCAAAACCATGGACCGTAAACAAAGAAGACATGTTGACCAAGGCTTGGACAAATGTTTCAGAAGACCCATAAAAGCTTGTAAATGAACTGAATGTTTACGAATCATTCATCAGAACCCTTTATGTTCATTCATTTAGTTAAATAATGAACACAAACAAAAATTTTGTTTGTTTCATTTAAAGGAACAGACATGAACATATGTTTTGTTCGTTCACTTATGTTCATGAACGTGAGCTTATGTTTGTTTATTTACGTTCATTTATGTTCGTTTGCTTATGTTTATTCGTTTACGTATTGAAACAAAATCACACATGCATGTAAATTTCTGATTTTTTTGAATGAGTTATTATGGAGATTTCTTGATAAATCATTATGGATTTTTTTTTATAAAATCATATTTTTTAATGAATCATGTATATTTATACCATTAATTTAAATGTGTTTTTGGATAATTTATGATGTGGTAGACTTGTGCGTTTTGTGTTCGTTAATGTTTCTTTGTGTTCATTTATGTTTATCAATTTTGTTTGTTTGTGTTTGTTTATGTTTATGAATTGTTTGCTTAGTTTTTTAACAAATAAACACAAACATATTTGTTAATGAACAAACATAAACAAAAAGTTTTGCTCGATAATGTGTTTGTATTCATGTTCATGTTCGGTTAAAGTTAAATGAACTAACACGAGCATGCCGATGTTCGTATTCGTTCGCTTCATTTACAGGCCTAGACCCATAAGTTGAATAGGGATGCAGTGTCGGGTAAGCGGGTACGTGTATAGGATTACTTTTTATTATTTTTGTGGGTTCGGGACGGGTTTGGGTTTATATGATATCCCCATTTACCCGCCCCGTTTATTCGATTATATCCCCGAAATAACATCTATTTTTTAATTATTTTAATTATATTATAAGTATTAATTATTTTAATCACATTATTTTATCCTCAAGTTATTTAGTTCCAATATTCATGAATCTCAATATCTCATTCGATTATTCTTCGATTATTCTTCTAATACCATAGTTAAGTAACTTGACAATTAAACTTTTAATTCTCATTCAAACTCTATCCACTATTAAAAAAGAGTAGATTTAGTTAAAAAAAATAGATGAAATAATGAGTACATATAACCATTTCCAAGGTTAGGGATGCTTTTATTGTTGAAGTCAGATAGAATAGAGAAAAGAAGCAAATGTTGACAAGATAGAGTTTTTAACAGGACAGATGGAAAAGGCTCATTACCACAACCCTGTATTCATTCAATTCATTGCTTTTGCAAGCAGAGGCGTTGGTATTTTACTTTATTTTTATTATTTTATTTTATTACTTTTTTATGTATTAAAGAACGTTTCAATTCACAAATAGTCATCATTATTGTTTTTCTTTCATCTGCTATCTACAATCTCTTATAATCGGTTATTGGATTTTAATAATTATAACTTTCATTTATTGGTCGGGATTAATCCCAACTCAGGAAATATTTACAGACATTTCTAACGTTAAATTTATTTCAACTCTAATGATACATTACTAACTGAAAGTTAACACTCGTGAGTTTTTTTATGAAATGAATCCAACTTTGAGTCATTTTTTAACTCCAGCACCGCCTAGTATCAATTAGATCCGTTTTCCATTGTCTAACATTCATCATCACCTGAAATCTATCTCCAACGAATTCGGTGGTTCAAATCAGGAGGTAGAGATTAACGGGTTTTTGGTGCGTAAGTTTCAAATTGACGAAGTCGATATATATTTCAACTTTCTGTTTAGTATTTTGGTCACAAAAAACAGTCCACATCATCAAAAAACTAACGGGGTTAGTTAGAGGAAAATAAACTCAAAGTTTGAAATATCTGCAAACATTTATTAAGTTGGGATTAATCTCGACCAATAAATAAAACTAAAGATTATTAAAATCCAATAAGTCTGGTGACGGTCCAAAGCCCCTGACCGTTTGAGGCTAGAAAAATGAAACATGTCTAACAAACGTACACTGGTTTATAGCCTTTGAATTGTATCACCTCGTCCATTCCAACTACAAAGAGTCATATTTTGTAATTCCAATAACCTAAGGTTGAAGAAACATCTAATATTACAAATTGCAATCCAGTTAAAAATATTAGCTATTTTAATGTAATTGATTTGATCAATGACTAATATGATCATAGTATTTATGAAATAAGTCAGGAAATGCAAAGTGCATGATTATATAAAGTTTATTGTGATATTCGATATTGAATACTTCCTTAGGGGTAAGTAACAGGGGTTTCAAGGGGGAAGCACCCCTAATAGTAGGGTCTAATGGACAATGTCACTGACTTGATAATTTTTTATTTTAGTAAAGATTGTTTTATTAAAAATACATGAAAGTTTAATTTTTCTTAGGCAAAATAGTCATTTGAAGACAATAACTACCTACCGTAGTTCCTTAATCCCTGCAAAATTTGAATTTGAACATAATTGTGGTTAGAATTTCTTCTTTTTCATTCTAAGCATTGGTTCGTGGATATTTTACACGTATACAATACTTGTTTTTGTAATTAAGTTTTATACGATTAAAATTTTTGATGCAAACTCAAATAATTTTAATCTGAAAACGTGTTGCGACTCTCAATTTATCCCAATAATACTCTTAAAAAACATTTAATGATTATGTTAAATACAAGCTCCGATGGAAAACTGGTAATCTTTGGGACCATCCACGGTGCAAAGGGCTAATGCACTTACAAACGTTTACGAAATTTTCAAAAGTATTATTTTCTTATTAATCATCCAAGCATTGGTACATAGTCTTTTTAGCATTAAAAATAATTTATATAATTAAAACGACTAAATATTTAAACATTAGATTATTTTTTATTCCATAATCTTGTATATAAAACCTATTAAACTTATAAATACTTTTACATATAAATTATAGTATTGTACAAGGTAAATAAAAATACCGTAAAATGTTTAAGAAATGTTGGTTTTTAGATTAAAAACACTTCACAAAAGTTATTGAAAATTAATAATCTTCATTTATCTTTGTTATCCCATATTAATTTAACTCGAAAAATATTTGCAGACACTTTTAACTTTTTAAAAAATATGTACAAAAATTTTCCTATATAAACCAATGCATTTCACCACCATTTCTCACTCACACTCCTCCTCTCGTACACACCGCCCATGGCTCACTCCGACCTCAAATCCGCCGCGTTGATGGACCAGACCAACGCTCATCTCTCCACCGAGGCCGGTAAAGCCATCGTCAAGAATGTCGGATTCGTTTATCAGTTCAATATCGCCCCCAAGGTTCCAACATTAATTTTTTTTGTTATGTTCATAACTTACGTGTTTTGTGTTGAATAATTGATCTGTTACAACTTACAAGTGAAAGTGTTTGCTATTGGATCAATTGATGGTGATTTGATGTTTTGATGTGATTTTATGTTTGCAGAAGCTTGGAGTTAATGAGGTGTGTTATGTCATTGATCTTAAGAAAGGAGAAGTTACCAAAGGTATGAATTATGGCTTATGAGATTGCTTGAGTTTTGTAGTTTGGTAGTTCTTATCTGTTTGATTAACAATATGTTATTAGTTGTGTTTTTTATGTTTAATTTGGGGATGTTAAACACCGATTATCCTTAGCCCGAATAGTTAAAATGAGACACTCATGATATGTAAATAAGTGGAAGTCGTGAGTTTAAGTCTTGTTTTAAACAAAATGCTAAGAGTCAAAACATGGCCGTACATTTGCTATTTAAGAAAAAGTAATAATAAATTTTGTGGATGTTAAGCTTCAATCTTCTAACATAGTACTTATCTCTTTAAGACACAATGGCAATAAGTTGTTTATTGATGTTCAATTTGGGGATGTTAAGTTTCAATCTTCATTATAGTACCTCGTTTTCATGACGAGCTCGTTGTATCTTGTATTGTCACTATCATAACCTTTGTCCTCTTTTTTGGGCTATAAACGAGACAAGCTAGTCGAACCAGCCAGTCAGGGTAGACCCAAATTCGGGTCCTTTATAAAAAGAGATGAATTGAGCCGGATCATTTATCTTAACGACCCAATAGAGCATGAGTTTAGCTCGTTAAGATCGTTTATCTTAACGACCCAAAATATTTAGAATATATTACAAATTATTCTTTTCCAACAAATGGTTAAGGTTATGTATCCAATGACTTCAGCAAAATAGGAGGACGTATTGGTTTCAAATCTCACTTATAGTGAATTTTCTCATGATGATGGTCTCGGGTTGCGTATTCAAGTAAGATGGGATGGGCAAGTGGTCTGTCACTAGTTCAATTAACCGTTCATTTTTTTTTTAAATTGCTATTGATATACATATATAAAAACAAAAATAGTAGGCTACGATTATTACTATATTTTTCTATTTCGTATTTTCATTTATCATTATGAAAATCACCTAATAGTGAAATGTAAACTTAGATAAACGTGTATGGTTTTATTATAAAAAAAGCCAAACGAGTGAGCTGACGACCCAAGTTTACCTTGGCTCGACTGGTTTAAAAACTGAGTAGAACCGAATTCGAGCCGACCTATTTTGAGCTAGACCATCCATCATCATGAATTATTTAATACACACACTTGTGTGGGTATACGCATATCTAAAATAAAAACCAAATGTGACAGTTTTTGATATTTTGTTTGAATTTACAATAATAATAACACATGAAGCACGCTTAGTTAAACAAAAGTTGAAGTCTAAAGTAGTAATAAGATTTTGAAAGGTAAAACATATATTAAAAGAAAAATTCTGAAATACAGTTTAATATGTCTGTTCAACTGGTTTAACCAATTCAAATAAATAGAGACGATTCACATAGCCTCAACCGGTCCAATGAAAAGGGATCAAGTAGAAAAAAATACTTCATTTTGACATATCATGATTTGTATTACAGGTCCACTTGAAGGTGTAAAACCAGATGCCACTTTTTCTTTCACAGATGATGACTTCTTCAAGATTGTCACAGGAAAAATGAACCCTCAACTTGCTTTCCTCAGGTAAACATTGTCATTCTCTTTTCTAACGAGTTACCGGCTTCACAAACCATCTTAACACAAACAACATTGTTGTAAAAACGCGAGAGTAATCATACATTTCGCAAAAATGCTCAATATTTGACAACATGCACACAGGGGTGCAATAAAGATGAAAGGAAGTATGAGTGCAGCCCAGAAATTCTCCACAGACATCTTCCCGAAAATTTCAAAGATATAAAGTTGTTAATTTGAACAGTATGGTGGTCACCCGGGATGATGTAAACAACGTGATAAGTGTGTTACTTTCACCATAATAATTGGACATCGAATAATATGTGTTAGTTGTTTCTTTTCCTTTCGTCATAAACATTAGGGCCGTCCCCGAAAATCGTAAAAATTATTTGGACCCTGAGCGAACAGAAAAAAATGGGCTTTAGAATATAAAGTTAATAACTCGTATGTAAAAAGTCTAAGTACAACAATAATTGTTATGATAGTAAACAAAACAAAAGTATTGTATCAGATAATTATTTAAACGAATTGTGAGACTCTTCTAGTATTTTTAATAGGTGGGTTTAATATTTAGACTTTTAGTAATGGATTATTGCTAGCGAGCTAAAACAATTAAAATGTTAACATGCTCTAAAGGACTAAATTAATTAATGATTTATAGTTTTTTAAGTAAAATATCCACATATAAATTATAATATTTTAAAAGAAAATTCAAGTCGAGAGAGATTGGCCCTGGACGGCTCATCCCGCTCTTCTCACAGCCGGCCCTCCTGATAAGAGATAAACATATCAACATAATCGCGCGCTGCTTGTTTGGATAGCCCGACTTCCTGATGGAGTCACGTACGATTTAGTTTGGCCTCTCTTGTGTACGAAATGGTACGAGTTGCACGAGTTTTCAACATTAGACAATTAAGTGCATTCAATTAAATCAACTACTATATGTACAATATAAGTAGGTGTGACATATTAATTGTTTACAAAAATACTGTTGAGGAAAACGTGACATCGAAGCCAACATTACAAACAACAGCAGCAAGTCAACATAACTCGATTTACATGAGATGTCTATTTATAATTTTCGGATTCAAGTGAACGTTATCTTCGAGTTTATCCAATTGGGCCTAAGGCTGCGTATAAATCAAGCTCATAATAATTAATGTTGATCCATTGGTCAGAGATGACTCAACTATTTTAGGGGTAAAGACGAATTAAAACTCGTTACTCATTTTTCAAATGTAATTAACATAAATAGTGTAGATTCATGAGTTCTATCTCATTTAAAAAGCCTTCCCCCCCCGCCAATCAAGTAAAAGTAAAAAAGAAAGAAGAGAACGAAAAAAAACTTTGTATTCTTGCAAACAATCTGGCATCACTATTCACAATCTTAAAAATGTTGGACATATACATCACGTATGAATGTAAAATCAATCAACCATAACTCTAAAATTATACGACAAACTAATATCGCAACTAAAAAAACCGTTTTCGTGATATAATACGCTTTTGTGGAACACAAAAGATAGAGCAAATAATCCAATTTTGAAAAAAAATATCATATAGAGCAAATAATCCAGTTTTGTAGAACATTTATAGAGCAAATAATCTACTAATATCATAAAAAGATAAAAAAAAAACCCTTTGGTCATCTTGACATGACATGAACATGAACGGTAATATTTTATTTTGTGTAAGGTAATAACTTCAAAAAAATAAAGTTTAAAAAATACATGGTGGTTCCAGGTTGATGCTTTACGGATATCATGCAAGACATCTTTGGTTTTGGTTTGTCTCATGGTATCGATAGTATAACCTCATTTTTCATATTTACTATCATAAAAAACTCGTTAGAGGGGTACATAGGCCTAAAGTCGATCAAACAAATCTCAAGTCAAGTCTGGACCACAACTAAAAGACATGGATTATTGTATTAAGATGTGTAAATTGGTGACCAATGTACAACGATGATGTGCATCAACATGACATTAGATGGTAGATGGAGAGACTTGAGGTTGATGTAATCTAATGTGTCATGATGGTACCCGCAGAAATGCCACCCCACCTCTAGCACAACCCAAATGTTTTAAATCGAGCAATGTATACCGCAACAACACCCATAACCTTTGTTCAGTGGAAAAGTTAGTGGGGGAGTGGGTTGACCAACACATGTTGAACTTGACAAGAATTTATTTAAACCCATTAGTTCCGATTTAAAATGCGATTATATTTGACGATAAAAACCTTGTCAAAATTCAAAGACAGACTTTTAAAGAAAAAAATTATAAAAATCATGTATCACGACTCGTTTTTTCATTCATCTCTTTTTTTTTTCCTTTCATGAAAATATTTTCATATAAAAAAAACAATTTTACTATCCTTCAAGAGAAAACACAAAATGTAACACAAAAATTCAAAGTTATACACAATAGTGCAATACCAAAACCCTAATCTTGATTCTTGAATCTTGAAGCCCTCATCATTAATTTCAAAATTTCATCTTCGCGCCTCTTCACATTCCCCCTACCGACGCTCCTCTTTCCCCAATTCCCACCACCATTCAATCGGATCTCACCACAACCCTAACCCCCAATTCAATTTCAATCAAACTCGATATGGGTGCCGCTGAAAGCCGACAAGATTTAGAACTATCCGACACTGAATCCGATGAAGAACAACATCAATCCGAAGAAGAAGAAGATGAAGATTATGAAGACGTCAAAGACCACCAATCACCCATCAAAACCCCACCCAAAACCCCCTCATCTGTTGACGAAATTGAAGCTAAACTGAAAGCCCTAAAGCTTAAGTATCAACACAAGAATCAAACCCTCAGGAACGCCGTTAAGCTTTACAATTACACCGGTGGAAACACTGCTCAATCGAAATGGGTTGTTGTCGATAAGCTCACTTCGTTTTCTTTTATCAAAACGACGATGAATGGGGGAGAAGATCATGATGTTGATGATGAGGATGATGGAGATGGGGATTTGTATTGGTTTTTGAAAGTTGGGGCAAAGGTTCGGTCTTTAGTGGATCAACAGCTGCAATTGAAGCCGATTATTGATCAATTACGGGTGGATTTTGTGTCGAATGGTGTTTATGCTATGAAGTTTTATAGTATTGAGGATTACAAAGGGTTTATTGAGCAGTATGAGAGATGTTTGTTTGAGAATACTTATGGATTTGAGTGTAATGATGAGAATAAGGCTAAGGTTTTTGGGAAAGATTTTGTCGCGTGGGCGAACCCTGAAGCTGCTGATGACTCAATGTGGGAGGATGCTGAAGATGATTTTAATGAAAGCCCTGTGTTCAAGACTCCTGTGAGAGCGAACCATGATCTTAGAGAGGAGTTCGAGGAGGCTGCAAAAGGCGGAAGCATAAAAAGCTTGGCTTTAGGTGCATTGGACAATAGTTTTTTGGTAAGTGATTCTGGTATTCAAGTTGTTAAGAACTTCAGTCATGGGATTCATGGAAAAGGGGTTTATGTTAATTTCGATAGCGATATGAAGGGTCATGTTGATTCGACTCCTAGAAAAGCTCTTTTAATGAAAGCCGAAACTAATATGTTGTTAATGAGCCCAATGACTAGTGGAAAACCACACACAAATGGGATCCATCAGTTTGATATAGAGACAGGTAAGGTTGTAACCGAATGGAAATTTGCTAAAGATGGAACCGATATTACAATGAGGGATGTGACAAACGATAGCAAAGGAGCTCAAATGGATCCTTCAGGATCAACTTTCTTGGGTTTGGACGATAACAGGCTTTGTAGATGGGATATGCGTGATCGCCATGGGATTGTTCAGAATCTTGCTGATGCAAATACCCCTGTTTTGAATTGGACACAAGGACATCAGTTCTCTAGAGGGACTAACTTTCAGTGTTTTGCAACTACCGGAGATGGGTCAATTGTTGTTGGTTCTGTTGATGGGAAAATAAGGTTGTATTCAGTGAGTTCCATGAGACAAGCAAAGACTGCTTTTCCGGGTCTTGGGTCACCCATTACACATGTGGATGTTACCTATGATGGGAAGTGGATTTTGGGCACGACTGATACTTATTTGATCCTTATTTGCACATTGTTTACTGATAAAGATGGGAAATCAAAAACGGGTTTTGCAGGGCGTATGGGAAATAGAATTGCAGCCCCAAGACTGTTGAAGTTGAATCCTCTTGATTCACACAGGGCTGGTCTATTCAATAAGTTTCGCGGTGCTCAATTCTCTTGGGTATGTATCAGTTTCACTTTCTGTCTTTCTTTCATTTGCATCATGTTATGCTGTTTATTAACATTTTATGGTGATCCCGATATTTGTTTCAGCATGATGGCACAATGTTCACTTAATCTCTATCGATTAGTGTATTTACTGCATCATCTTACAAGAAATCTCAGTTTTTGATTTAATCATAGGAATCTTTAATGAATTGAAACAGGTCACTGAAGACGGGAAGCAAGAACGCCACCTGGTCGCCACTGTGGGCAAATTCAGTGTGATATGGAACTTCCAGCAGGTGAAGGATGGGTCCCACGAATGCTACCGAAACCAAGCGGGTCTGAAGAGTTGCTATTGCTACAAGATTGTCCCCAAAGACGACTCAATTGTTGATAGCCGTTTCATGCATGAGAAATTTGCAGTCAGTGACTCACCAGAAGCTCCTCTGGTTGTTGCTACTCCACTGAAAGTCAGTTCTTTCAGTATATCGCGCAGCAGGCTTTCGTATGCTTAATCAGCGGTTTTTGTTTACCTGTTAATCTTCTTAACTGTTAATTCTGTTAAACAATATCATGGAAAAATTGATTGTACCTTTGTTATTAGCAACTAGATTGTTGTAATGTCAAGGAAAACCTGAAATGCTTGCTTTTCATTTGAAGTTAAATTTAGATTCTTCTGTTATTTCTATCATTTTGTTTCAAGTCTGCTGACAAGAACAAGAACAATTTCGTTGATAAGTGTGAAATCGAATATCTAATCCAGTTTGCAAGGTACTGGGAGTTAGAATCATACTGAACTGAGTACTAACAGATGCATTTGTAAACCATCTCTATATGTTTGTATAAATAACAAGAGTTCTGAAAGATATACACAATCTGTAATCTATATATAAATGGTGGAAGTGATTCCTATGTTCAATGTTTGCTACTTGAATGATTCTGTTTCTGTACATTTTCATGAACATCTTCAGTCACGCAATCCGTGGAGGTGGAAGCTTCCAGAAGTTCCACGAGTTATATGCCTCCTGCTAACAAAACATCAAAACATCAAAACAAATAAAGGAGAAGTAATATAGAAAAGTGAAGAGAAGTAAAAGATAATCAAACCTCTTCATGCACAGATACTGGTGGGAAAATGCTATTAACTAGCACATGGAGCGTAGCGTATGATCTTGGGTCGATGCTGCGGTTTATAACAACTTCACCCTGTGAAACCCAAAACACAAGGAAAAAACAGCTTAAGATCATTGTGATTTAATGAACATTTAATGCATTATTAGCAGTGGTTAAGGTTTACAAGCACCTTAGGATTGATAATGAAGATTTTTCCCTTGGGTATTCCGACTTTCAGGTAACTAAACTCGTCTGTGTCTCTATTTCCGAAACCTGCATAGAACGGATTCCTATCTGATGGAAAACACACCTTGATGTCCTATGATCAGAAAGAAGTTTAAAGTTTAGGCGCCTCATTTTGTCATCAATATAAACAATCATGGAAGAATATAGAACTCCTCTGTAGGTATGTAAACTAGTTGAGCTCTCGTTTAAGCTTGGTTTGATTTAGGCTTTAGCGAGCCGATTTTGAGTAACTCACAAGTAGTTGAGCTCGTTTACACCCCTACTTCTTTGTTATTTTGCCTATATTGGAGAAAACTTTAGGGATTTAACAAATCATCAAACTATTTCCTTTAACTACGTGAGTTAAACAATGTAATTTTCATGGGAATGAGTACTTTGTAACTAACTAGAACTAACCTCCAAGCAAGCAATCTTAAATTCATGTGGAGTTCTTCTTATAACTGCAACAGGGTAATAAAGTAATTTCAGGGACCATCCGAAAAGGACTGTTCATAGCTATATATATGCTGTTAATCGATAAAAATATTTTGTCACCATACAGCCAAGTAGAACATATATCGATCACTATACTGCTAAAATTATTCATTCGGTCTTTCTATTAATATTCCATTACTTCCTATATTCAGTTTCCCGGCCAAAAATTGGTATTTTTGTACCCAATTGTTATAATGAACTATAAAAATAATATCATTCGGTCAAACAGCTGAACATTTTTATTTTTTAAGCCAAAGAAAGATTGATGGGTAAGAAGTGATCAAAACATAATACATACTAGCCATATAAACAGTTCCTGTTATAGAGTGATTAAACAATATTTCATACAACAGCCAACAGGGATCCATAATTTTCAGTCAACTCATATACAATGGCACGAAAGGCAACTGATATGAAAATCATGATAAACTAAACCATTACCTTCACGAAAAAGAGAAGGAAAAATCCCGTCCGGAGATATAACAACAGGCCCATCAGGCAGAGCTTTGCCATCCTGCACATTAGATTACCATGAACATAATTCGTGAACCTTCCGTTATGAAATTAGAAACAGATTACCAATAAACAGAAGTTTTCTTTTAGGCAAGAGAATGGAGAGTTAAAACTGTTCAAGTACCTGCTTAAGGTTGAACAAAAACTGTCTAGTGAGAGAGGCCTGAGAAATTGCTCGAGCACTTAGATAAAGCATTTGATATCCATTTTCCTACAACACACAATCAAGAAAACATTTACGTGTGTATAAATGCATATTAGCTTGAGAACAAAATATATACGTGTGAATTGTCAAGTAAAGCATTTGAATTTCCATAGAATGCCGGGAGTAGCAAAAAGCCTATTATTATACGGAGGAATAAAAAAAGGCCAACAAACCTTAATTGCCGAAAAGAGATGTGTTACACCGATGTGAGACCAATCTCTCCCAACCATAGGCATGAATTGTCCAAGAACATCGGATCTGTTAGACACAAGCATATGTGTTACCATATAACTCATCACCAATTAAGCTACAATAATTTCATAATTCTACAAACATAGAATTGGTGATACTATTGCTGATTGGGATCATGTAGTATTCATGCTCAAGTTTCTTCTATATAAGATTGAATATTTAAAAGATAATAAGGATTAAACATGGGAAAGAAAATAGTGTTACCTGGTAATTGTTCCATCAACATCTGAGATCACAATCCGAGTATCCCACCTCCACAAATATATTCTAGCATCCACCTGAGATGTATGCATGTATGTCGAGTAAGCTACCACACACACTGCACAAACACACAATAATAAAACTACTAATAACCTTTTGAGGCCCTAGCATTGATGTTGAAAATGTGAATGTTACTATGTTTCGCCCTTCTGCTAGATTCAAGGAAGCTAGCTGCTCCGGAGTTGGAGTAAGTGCCCGTGTATACATCTTATTATTAGACTTTGGTGCAGATGGTTCTTTTTCAACATCAGATTCCGCTACAGCATCAACATCAGAATCTTTTTTACTGCTCTCAGAAACATTTTTACTTCCCGATCTTCTAAAAGGCCACATCCTCCACCTTCCACTGCCACCATCCACAATGCCAGGAGGACCACCTACAAATAGGTTTTCTTCATAAATATTCAAATTTTTGATAACTACATTACTCTCTTGATTTAAAAAAGCATGAGGCGCATCATGTATGTGAGACGTGCATCTATGTAGAGCCAAATAAGCTTTATTTACAACCAAAAACTGCATATATCTCATCTGTTTTACATATAAACTTATTTCTAAGTAAACCTTTCATAATTTCTACGTTCCTTAGGTTGATTTTACATATAAACCTCCTACAGACCATTTTGCCAGATTCTGTCCCCGAGCTACATGAAGCACGCCTTCATCACCCTGACGTTTAGGCGCGCCTTTTTAAACCAAGAATACTCAGATCAGTTGTATGATATATCTAATATGAATCCAAACATAGATCACTTATCTCTTACCATTTGCAATGCTACCATCTTTAAGATCATTTGACAAACTATTAGCATTTTCTGGTAATTCTTCCCCCAAATTAGCTTTTTTGATCCTCGAAACATCTTCCCTAAGCAAATCCCATTTTGAGGATCTCGATTTGCCAACAGGCGGGTCCAACTGCGGATCCTCCAGATCATTTGTGATTGGATCATTAAATTGACTCCACATGTTCGGAAGAGATATCGCTTGCCGACCAACTTCAGCTTCTGCAACTTCACAACTTCTAGGAATATCAATATTACTTGGACACCTTATAATAGTACCTTCTAACCCTTCAAGATCATCTTCAGAGAGTTCCTGATAGGTTGTGACTGTAACCAGATCTGGACCATACATTGCACTAGTTGACTCACTTCCCGCCTGTTTGACTTCTTGCTCTATCTTATTGACACTTGCTTTGGAATCGTCAAGATCACCAAATATCAACTGTTCTTCCACAAACCGTTCAGATTCTTGAAACTCACCATTTGGCTCCAAAGGTGGTCTGATGTCATCCTTTTCGTCTACTTCTTTTTCAAGATTATCGTTCTCATTTTGACAAAATGGTACTGCAATAGAACTACATGAAACAACTTCTATGGAAGCCTCCCCTTGATTAGATGCAACTTCTTTATAGCTTTCGGGTACAATTTCTAAAGACCCTTGTGCTGTTACTAATCCCACTTCTAGTTCATCACCATCATCCACCTGAAGTCTTGAACCCTCCTCAGAAACAAAATTTTCATCAATATCTTTATTAACACCATTGACAACATCTGTTATCACAGCTTCTTCAACCTCCATAGCACTCACCTCATGATCAACCGACGAATTCTCCAACTTATTTACAAAGTGTTCTTCATGCAGAACCAAACTTGCCTCTAATTTTCCACCAGTAATATTACCATCATCATTTCTTGATTCTCCACCTATGTTCTTACCACTTCTTGATGAAAGATTGGTTGACCACCTCGTTTCCAACAGATCAGCAGCAATCTCAGCACTTTCCAGAGATGTCACCCTACGAACATTTGAATCATTCTCTTCTTTCGACAAAACTTGTTCTTTAACAGACCTCTTACCTCGAACAAACCCCAAAATCCTAGCCCGTTTAGAGTCGGTTCTAGACAACAGCGCGTCATTGCTCATATCACTAACCGAATTACGTTGATCAAACTCATATGAAGAAGCTGCTTCTGCTGAATCAACCTCCCTTAGAAAGTAAGCTTCTCCCCTTGGATCCAAATACATATGAAAACCAGCATCAACACCATTAACATTAATGTCAACAATTCTCACTTTTGCCTTCAAAACCCCTTGAAATTTCCCAAACCTAACATACCACGGGGACGATTTCAAGCTACCATCTTGTTGCTGCACCACAACCATATCAACCGCGCCGCCAAACGGATGAAACGGGCCAGAGACAGTGTAAACCCCTTGACTGATATAACTACCTAGCCTCCCTACAGCATACATCTTCCCTAAATTCACCAAAATCACATCACCAATTCAAAGAGTTCTAAAACAACACACAAATCTTAGCACAAACTCCTCAATTCAATTGGGGATCGAACTAAATAAGATCAAGATTATCAATATACCCTACTGATTGACTCTGTAGAACTGTAATTGCAATAAAGATTGAAGCTTGACCACCAATCAGTTGAGTCTTTTAAACAAATTAATGAATGAAGAAGCAAGTTCAAATGGAGTGAATGATTACACAGTTGGCAATTGGGGCAAAAGCATGTTCTTTTTCAGATGAATCAATTGGACCCCAAAACAGTGACGAATTGATGATGGTTTTCACTTTTCAGCAGAGTCAACTACAATTTGGTCAATTACCCTTTGTTCTTGATTCTTGTGTGGTGATCTTGTTAAACTTGACAAAGTGTTGGATTGGAATTGAGGAAGATGAATGGAATATAAACAAATTGTTATTTTGCGTCAATTCTATTTCTTGAAAGAGTGAGGTGAATCATAGGAAACAGAGGATATTGGAGGTAATGATGGAGATATGAGTTAGGTGTGTAGAAACCTCTTATGGTCATTTGACATGTAGATAGTCAACCGCCATGTAATATTCTGTTAATATCTATACTTTAATTTTTTAACAGTAAATATTACTTTAAATTAATCTATACGATGTCTAAGTTTAAACTCAAAATCTTTTAAAAATAAAAACTTTATCAAATGAGATAATCTTACATTATCAATAAAGACGCACATACGTTATTTTTACATTGTTATCTTTTAGTTATTAGTTTATTATTCTTATACTATGGTGATAAAACGTTTTTTTTTCTGTTTAAAAAGTCAAGATATAAACATATATGGTTATAGAGTATATTAAGAGCTATTATAAAAAAAATTAGTTTACAGATTGATAAAATAGATTGATCATAGAAATATGCTACAGTGATTCACAAGTGATTAAGAAAAGTTAACAATTATTTAATGCATGTATCATTGTTCCTTTTTTTTTTGCATCGGGCTACCAAGATTTTAAAATTTTAATATTTTCATTTAAAAAAATTATTTCTATTAAATAAAAATATTAAATCATCTATCTTTAAAAGGGGTAATTATGTAATTTTGCATATCAAGAAAAAAATCATAATTTATGTTAATGTATTGATGTTTAAAGTTCATTCACGTGTTATTGTTCCATTTACGAAACTTAAATTGAACATTTCATCTTCAAATCTTTCATCATGACTAAATCAAGAGATTGTTAGATTCATGGGTTGGGAAGGAGAATGGACCTTATTTTTGTGGCAGTCAAGAACCTATTACGAATGAGTTGTATATAAAATAAAGACCATCGTCTCTAGCCGTCATCTCTCTTATATCGTGATTCAGTTCCACTCGATTATGGTTATGTAATTGAGGGATTTTGTTTTGTAGTTTGAAGGATTTTGTCATTTTATATGTTTTACAATTTAAGTAAACAGAGTTAACTCTTTTTGGATGAAAATGATAATTTTTTAAAACCTTAAGGAGTCTGATGAAAAAAAAAACCTTGTGGAGCCGGATGAAAAAAAACCTTTTATGAGATGAAAATGGTAAATGTAACAAAATATTGAAAGAAAAACAAAAATTAACTCTAACAAAAAATACATAAGATATTAAATTTAACTATTTGTCGCCCAATCAGAGATGTTCAAGTTTGTTAGACTTGTAATTTGTTTAACAAGTTTACATTGAAGTCTATTTTTTTTAATCATGGAACTCTGAAACGATATTACCGTCAACGACTATACCGGTCGTAGGATCCGTCATGTACACCAGTAAAATCGCATTTTCACCATCTTTAGTGATATATTGTGTAATAAATACATGTGTATAGCATATTCCTTATCTTCTCTCGCTTAGTTGTCCATGCGAGTTGTTGATTTATAGCCCTTTTAGATTTTAAAACTTCAAAAACTCATTCCATATCTTTTCTTGCTTGCTCTTGCATCTTGTTGAACCTTTTTTTCCTTGCGATCAGCAGGAAATGAGAACAATTTCACAAAACGTAGACCAAGAAGCATAAATCCATCGGCAAGATAGTATCCATGTTTGTATTTTTGTCTGTTAAATTGAAATGACACTTTAGTCTGATTTCCTACATCTAGAATGGTGGAGACTAATAATACTAATGTTGTTTGAAACTTTGAATAGACAACACCAAAGTACACATTTTGAATCCATAAATCATGCAAGACATTCTAAGCATTATCGTTCGGCGATGGAGAATCACCACTCAAGTGTTGGCTCCACAAACTCATTGGAAACATTCTCCAAACCTAATATATACAATCAATGCTCTCAACCGTCCCTGAAAGATCATGTTTATCTTCATGTGCATCGTATAAAAGTGTAACGTTGTGGCTAGTTGGTACACATAAATACTATTTACCATTTAAGATAATAATGACATTATAAATCTTTTAGACGTTCACATAAGGTTTTAGTAGACACAGCTAAATACCGGTTGTGAGCTAAAGAATTGCCGATGTCACTCATATGAAGGTGTAACGTTGTGGCTAGTTGGTGTACACCGATAAAAATGGAACTTTTTTTCAACCTCTCCTCGTAACCTTCTTGAAACCATTCAAAATTAGTGTTTATATCCCCAAACTTATTTAAATATGATTCATTGGACAAAAGAAATCTCGCTCTAAACGTGCGTGCATTCATTGTTATGGTTTTTCGACAAAGTGATCATTCATGAGAATTTCATGAGCCGCTTCATTATCACATGAAAAATATAATCTTTCTTTTATTGTGCCATATTTTCAACTTCAGATAATACTACGACTACTTTAACAAGGAATTCCACCCTTGGCATTTAAAATCTTATCTGCTTGACGGATTGAAAATGTTATTGAAAGATCCAGTGCATGACATGTTCAAAATTGTTATGAATACCCGATATGCATTCTAGTTTGATGACTTTGATTCTTCGAGTTGTTGCATGCTTTCATCACCAAGCCACCAATCAAACTGATTGAAACTTTTCCCAAAACCTATTTTCACAAACAAAGAAACCTATTGACGAAGGGTCACCCACGTCTAGTGAACACAGACAATGTTGATAACCCGGCCTCCTCACCATCCAGAGAAAACTTACTGCCAGAAGACCCACTATAGTAAAATCCGAAACCCACCTGAAGCATATTGTATCAAATGAAACTCAAACACATGACCTTTATATTGAAAGACCATGAAATTGCTCATCCCCGGTCTATTAATCTAGGACTCATTGACGATATAAAGGATGATATGCAGATTATGAAATCTTATTTAAATTAGTGGTTGTAATTGAAATATAGAGGATTAAGAAATCTTATTTTGCAAAGTAAACCATCAACTCCACTAAACACAAGTATACTTTAGTTTTTGTTTGTGAAGGAAGTGAGTAGTCACTAGAGTGAATTGTTCTGCATCTCTTTCTTTTACATAAACATCATCTCACTCTCATTCAACTCATCAAATGAGAAAATGTCTCGAGACTCCACTCCCTCCCCAAATATACATAATGTATATCACAATGTGTATGCGCGTGTAAGTTGGAGTACTGCGTGAGCAACCGGTGATAAAGACCCTTTGTCATGCCGCTAACAAAGGCAGGTGGTGTGTTATTCCGTGACCTACCACTAAGGACCAAGCCTCCACCTCACCTCTCCTGTCCCACTATCGAAAGTTTATATAAATCTGAATGTGCTTTTAACAATCATATACTCCTTTGACCCACTCGGCCCATTTGAGTTGTATGTGAATCAAATGAAGATGGCTATTTGAGTCGAACATCAAGATAATGAGAACAATAGTTGGTAAAAGAACTGTGAAAAGTTGTTTTCTTTTTCCTTCGAATCGCTTACAAGAGAACGGTTAATCAATGTGCCAAAACAGAAACTACAGACGCGGTTCTAGAAAGAGACAGTGTCGAGCATCGTACCAAGTGTCTGAATGATATTGGATGACATGAGATTCGAGACGTGCTCTTCAAGATGTTTCTTTGCATCCTGCCTTCCCACATTTGCAATAGCCAGCTTCTCTGGAGACAGTTTGTCCTCTTCCTGAACCGCTTTGTTATATTTGATGGCTAGAGACAACATCTCCTGCAAAACATCAACAAAAATTCCTCATTAAACCAACTTTATATGTCATGCATCATCCGCATCACCACACAACTAGAAACTTAAAGCATTTTTATCCTCGAAAATATGTTGACCCATTAACTGATGAATTGATCAATGTGGTTTATGACTTTATTCTTATCTCTAACAGGTCAAATGGGTGGGCCAACAGTTAACCAGGCAGTTACTTTATTCTAATGAAATTATAATTATTTGACAAACTAATAGTTCATATTGAATTATTAATGAATTGAACAAAAAGTAGCTCAGGTGAGTCAGGTCAATCCAACCCATACCAAATTTTTGTTTCAAAACATCATCCGACCACCCCATTTAGCCAACTCTGCTAAAAACATTAATTGGCAACCATGCACTATTGCACTGTTACTAAAGCAATGAACTCGCTCACTCAGATTTTTAACATTCATGATTCAATTTTCTCAAGTTTCATTTTTTGTTTCTGTGGGAATTCTAACATGGACCCGCATGAACTAGACCGCTATTAATCATAGGTTGTGATCTTACCTGCACGGTCTGCTCATTGGTTTTTGAATGGGTATCAAATCGTTCTAGCTTCAACCCATCAGTCCACTTCTTCTTATGGAGGTTCAATAGCATCTTCTCCTCAAGTTCATTCTTTCTGTAATTAATAGCTATTGAATAGTAGTGCCTGTTCAACCCATGGATCAGCGCCTGCAAAACCAAGATGAAAAAAGATCACTAAACCATCCTCAATTTTGCAAACGTTTAGAGACACGTCAAGCCCGAACTGACTAAGTGACTCACTTGGATGGATGGTTTATTGAGATGGCCAAGATTGGAAGTTGTTTGGCGTGGTTCTTGGCCAAGCATCATGGTTTGTGGGTTGATAAGGCGGAAGGCATCAATCACAACCTTTCCTTTGACACTCTGGATTGGATCCACCACCACTGCAACAGCTCTCTGATTCAAAGCTTCAAAACTCTGCAATTAATTCAATGCATGAGCATCAATGGCAATACCAAGAAAGTTACATAGCTTCCAACAAGAGCTTATTGAATGACAAGCATTACAGTAGTGAATAACAGATAATGTATTAGTGTATTAAACAGAAAGTTAATGCAGAACCTGTTGCGTGTTGATGTCAACTCCAGATAACCAACAACCAAATCCAGGATGAGAATGGTACCAGCCAACCACCATCTCTGGTCTATATCAACAAACAGAAATACGAGTCAACTTTGAGAAACGATTTATATTGTAGACTAAAACAAAAACAAGTAGAAACAAACTTGCAATGTGCAACTAATGCTTTCCCCCAAATTGTTAACAACTTGTCTAGCTTTCCCAAAGAGTGTTAACGACTTGTTTAACCATATTTGTAAACTGTTAGACAGACATTCTCTGTTTGTTAACATTCATGGAGTGAAGGCAATGATCACTTCTATAAATGCACTAAAAATCAGTAACAAAGTTCATTCAAAGTAATCAATCATTCAATCACAGTAGTAGCATCAGCTCACAAAAGCACGAAATCATTAAAACCCATGGGAAAGCTCTGAGTCTGAGGATATTATTATCCATATTCAGGAGCCGAAAAAAAGGTTTAATTTAGAGTATACATTTATGCCTGTCACATGAAATCAATATAATCTAACATCCAACTACATATGGTTTAACGGGATGATTATATACAGCTGCAACTGCAAGACTGCAAACAAAACAATCAAATAAAGAAACAACCCATAAGCTCACCTCCCAGTTTGTTTAAGCATATCAAGCATATTAGTCTGAAACACATGATCAACAGCTTCAACACTAACACCAGTACCACTCTGCGGCATAGCGAAAACATCCACCACACGAACCGTATACTCATCAACAAATTCCCCAAGCATCAATCCCATAACTTCCATAGGCACTCCCGCTCTCCCTGCACATCACCAAAAACACCATTTACCAAACCCTAACTTCTTTCAACAACACCACTATTCACCAAATTGTAGAATCATATCACAAAAACTATCAATTTAACAAAATGGAACCCTAGGAATTGGTGTTTAGTACCGTGTTTGAGCATCTTGAGAAGGGCTAGTGAAGAGATGTACACTTGCTCCGAGGTGTCGAGTGTCGGAGAGTCCGGCGGCGGGTGGCCTAAACCGCCGCCGGCTCCGGCGAACATCCGCTGTAGTCGTTCCATACCTGACATTGGCTTCCGATCTCCGATCAAGATTCAAGATGATTGGTTTTCTTGGGTAACAAGACAAGATCTTTCTCAAAGAGAAAAGGTTTTTCTGTGTATAAATATGTCACTGAATTATTTTTATTTTACATTTTATACCTTTTATTGTTTCTTAATTGAATTAAGTTCAGTTTTGCTGACTAAGGTTTAATAAAAATGACAATTCTTTTTAAGAATTATAAAAACATTAATTTATTTTCAAAATTTTTATAAATTGTTTTAATTTTAGTCAAAATTTTTATTAGTTGTTTAAATTAATCCAAAATAATATAGCTTTTGAATTAAAATCGAAATAATTTATGAAACTTTTGGAGATAAAATGATTTTTTAATTTTTTGAAAAAAGATAGTTACTTTTAAAAAACCTTAGGGAGCAAAACTAATATTAATTTTTCTTAATTTCTTAAACAGAGTTTATAAATTAAGAGTTTTAAATCTTAAAAAGTTTACTCAATATATTATTTTAGGTTATCAAATTCCAACTAATGTTTTTAGGTTTTTGTCATAAACTATTATTGACTTTGTACATGTGTGGTTCGCACTTTGGACCATAAGCTAGATCTAGGTTCGGACTTCGAACGATAAGCTATATTTTAAGTGTGAAAACAAATGCATGTTGGATTATTTTTTTTAGATTCACTCTCCTCCTCTCTCTTATGGTCGAGCTATTTCCCCCAATAAAAAGTTCTTGAGTTTGGTTTCAGGTTTGTTCTTGTAGTTAGAGTTGAGTCATGTCGTTTTTACGTACGCAATGCTCGTGTAGGAGTCATTCAAAATCCTGCGGCCCTAAACTAATAGTATGAGGCTTGACTCGTCATCAAGGGGCAAAAAATTAAAAGAAAGGTGGTTAAGATGATAAGATAGAGGGATGACTTTGTTTTTTTATAGTTTTCGTCTCGTATTAATACAACATAAATCTAAAAAAGAAAAAAAAAAGAAAAAGCAAATGTTTACGATTAACAATAGATGAATCTTGAAACGAATTGGGATCATGATGTACAAAACGAGAACACACTATGAGATGTTTTTGCTTAAAGACTTCATGAAAACTCGTAAGATATAAACAAAGTACACACACTTCACTTAATTTGTAGTAATGATATCAGGTTATACGTAGTTTGAAGCTAAATATGTTTAATCACACTCGTAAAGGTATAATAACATATATTAGATAGCCTAATGGGAAATGCCTACTATGAGCACTTGACGATGAATGCAATCTCTCTTATATTAAATAGTTTTAATAGCACATACCCTCAAGTCAAATAATCGTTATGCGTAAGATCTAACGGCCAGACTTGACCACCACCTACAAAATCAGTAGCATCAATGTATTTATTCGATCATCTTAATGCATCGATGGTTCGAACCCATAAAAGATTATAATTTTTCACTGTAATTCTTTTTCTTTCTTATATTATAAACAACCCTGATTATTTTTTTATACCCTTGTTTATAATAATACTATGTTAGTATCCCGTGTATTACACAAGTGAAAAATTATAAATATATAATTCAATTATGTAAACAAAAATATTAAAACTCTATCATTTTTATTCTAAATTGATTATATAAATATACGAATTTGTGATTATAAGGTTTAAAAGTTAAATAAGGTTTGAGATGATTGATATCATGAATTCAAAATCTCTAAAATAGTTGGTGGTGATTGACGTAGTTTAAAAAAAACTTCACACTTGTTGTTCAAAAAAAGTTAAAATAAAATAAAATGTCACACCCCAACCTTGACGGCGGAAACATCGAGATGCGAGGGTTAAGATAGTTCACAGCCACATAACGTTATTAATAAACTCAAATATATTATTCATACGTTCAAAGGTAACATTACAAACATAAGTCTCAAAGAAAGAAATTAACATGCATAAAATAAATATTTCAAGTCTATCCATTTATTTATCTAGGTTCATTCCTAGGTGTGAGTAAGCTTCAAAAGATGGCTTCCAAACTTGCGCATTTTCTGAAACATGTTAAAAATAAAATGTCAACAATATGTTGGTGAGATTTCTATAGTTTTCAATACATAAGTATATAAAAGATGTCAATTCACGTCATAAGTTAGAGAACCAAGTAACTAGAGATGTAAGACAGATGCACAATCAAACCTTGACAGTTTTACAAGTCTCAACGTTTACAAGTTTATACAATTAGCTAAGTGTACTTGGATTAACCGAGCAGGCTTGTCAGGCCCATAGATCTATGACGTCACCAGGCTAGCAATAGTTAATGATTGTACATATAATCGTCAATACATGGTAATTACAAAGATCAACTAACTACAACATATAAGTGAATTGCCATAAGTTTACAAGAATCAAACGTTTTACAAGTGCAACGGTTATAAGGTAACATGTTTCACCCCAAAGTGTGAAAATATGAAAAAGAGGTATAGAAATACTCACATGTTCAAATAAGTATAGAATGACGATTAGTAAGAAATATTGAATATCACTCCAACGCAATCCTTCACAATGTACCTAAATATTTATATGTTGGTTTTAAGTTTGATAATAAATTTACCGATTTAATTTGAGGACTACGGTTTCAATTTGGTAATTAGTGTTTGTCAAATAATTATGTTCAACAATATGGACCCATTTATATTTATTAAAATCAAAGAAATTTGTTACATTTTATATCAAGTTTTATATACAACTATAACATTTATAACAACTTTGGTATGTATAAAGATTTAAATAAAGTCTAAAAAACACAATTTAAACAACATTTAAAGAACAACGTTTGAAATAATCATATTTGTGAAACACAATAATATGGGTTTTTATATAAAAAAATTAAACTATTTATATTACCTTTAGATTATTTATCAAAAGTAAAGAAAAAGTGTTTATTTTTAAGGAAATAATTCTCAGAAAATAATTAAAAATTTTAGAAAAATCAGCTTTTGTAAAAATGAGTTTTTATAATTTTTAAAAACAATTGGAATTGGTTTTGAAGGCTAAAAGCCTTAAAAATGAAAACATAAGGTCCCCCTGATTCGAATTGGGGACCTCCTGGTTAGGAGACACGCGTTCTACCTGTGACCAATGGCCTTAGCCGTGATATGAGATGGTTTTAAAGTCTTAAAAACATTATTTCAAAGAAAACCCCAAAGCGCAAGAACCCTAGATCCATATTGATTCAAATTGGACATTGATTCGAGTGTTACAACTCGATTAAACTTAGGGCTTTTGAACCCTAAGCTTAATCGAGTACTTCGACGTATTATACTCACCTGATTAAGATCAAAATGATATGTTTTAGCTTGAGTTTGTCTTGGTCCGTTAGCGAAGAAACTCAGGGTTTGAAGATGATGTTTAAGTGATGATTTAGAAGAATTGAGGTTGTAGAGAGTTGAAAGGGTCAAGGGAAACAATTGCCCTCTGTTATGTATATTCGATTTGTATGATAGATGGTCGAACGAGTTTCGGTTTCATTTGGATATAACGGTTACAATCGATTGCTTAATCACTTGTTTAACTAGAATTAAATGATGTAATTAGTTTAGAACTGATTATTAGAACGTTTCTGATTGTTTAATTTTGATTATTCAATCACAATATAACGTTGAACGGTTATAAACCGATTTGGTTAATGATTTTGGTTAAATTCCCTTAAATGTCGATTGTAATGGTCCAAATAGGTTATGGGTTCGAGTTCGCGGTGCCTCCCCGAGTCGTTTGGTACCTTTTGCAACGTTAAAATCATCTTAATTTGGGTGTTCGGTGGTCACCGGAGTTCGCCCGGAGTATGGCCGCCGGTGACCGGAAAAACATGGGTGAAGGGAGGGTTGGTTTGGGTTTGTTTTCGGAAATTACACAAATGGTCCCTGAAGTTTAATTTGTTTTTATTTTATGTAATTAGTTTACTTTTAAAGTTTATGAAATGACAAAACAACCCCTGAACTTAATTAACTTTAAACATTTTTCAAATATTAATAATTTTATAAATTAATATTATTAATGTTATTACCATTAATTAGTTATAAACATTATTATTATTATTATTAATTTTGTTAATATAGTTATTATTATTGTTATTATTATTATTATTATTATTATTATTATTATTATTATTATTATTATTATAACATTATCATTATGCATTATTGTATTTAATTATAATAGACTATTAACTTTCTAACAAATAAAATGAACATAAGCAACCCATAAGTTTCATATATGACAATAATGATCCTTACAAGAATTAACAAAGTTAACTTTCAATTAACGCAAAAATACAAGATGTTACATAAAATCTTGAAGTAATAAATATAGCATGATTTGTGAAAAATTTGTTAAAAAAAGTTTAGGCGGACAAATTTTGTGAGGTGAAATTTGATGATGATATATGTCACCACATGTAATTATTTATTAGTATAGTATTAAATAGTATTAATTTTAATACAAATTAGAATTAACCTCCCGTGTTGCAGCGGGTGCGTAAAATCGTGTCAAATAACACCAATGATACACCATCACCAACGACCGCCAACACTAAAGTTGGTTTGTGTTAATGCAGATAAAATAGATTGAAACACAAAATAAAGAAAGTTAAACTAAGTTGATAGATGACCCGCATGTTGCATTGAACTTGTCAAATGGGTAAAAAGTATACGTAAAAATGTTGAACCAAACATGCATGTTGCGCCGTGCTAAGTCACAAAATTTTGAACAAAACGTAAAAAAGTTGAACCACACATTTATGTTGCGTCGTGTTAACTTGCAAAACTTAGAACGAAACATAAAATATAAATTTACAAAAGATAAAAGTTTTAGGTTAGAGTCGTAAAGTAAAAAAGTTATAAGATCATTGCAAAAGATCAAAAGTTTTGGGCTAAAAGTAAAATCTCATTTTTGTGAGGTTACATTACAAAGATGAAACTTTTTGGTTAAAAGTGAAAAATTATTTTTTTAGAAAACACTTTAAACATAAAATACAACACCTTAAGTATAGAAAAGTTAAAAATTAGTATATTATAAATTTATAGTCTGCCAAAACATTTATAGTAAGTTTCTTATTTTTGATGCGAGTGCGTACCATATCTTATGGGGCATGATTGTGAGTGTTTTTAGTAAATAATAAAGAAAATTTATAGGGATTGTAATATGAGAGCATTCACAGCCCGTTTGATATATGTATGTCAGTGTAATTTTTAAATTATATGAAATCGTTATGAGTAGTTGTGAGTGAAGGAGATAGAAATGTTACTATTCAACCCTTATAATTTTTTTAAATATTTTTAAAAGTTGTTGTGAGTGTATGAGAAAGAAAAAGTAATGATGAATGTATAAAAAATATTATTTAATTAAAAAGATGAGAGGAAAAGTTTTATTTTTAGTGTAATTATATGGATAAAGATAAGAAATTGGTTGTGAATGCTCTGATATCCCATATTTGAAGAAATACGATATAACTCTCGTAATGTTTTTAATATTTTAAAAAATAATTGTGAGTAAAGAAAAAAAAAGATAATGATAGCTGGGAAGGGAATACGTTCTCCGATCGGGAAATAAAAAAAATATTATTTAATTGAAAAAAAATATAAAAAAATCTATTGAAGGAGAAGGTTTTAGTCACTGCAAAATATGATATTTCACATAATAATATTACAAATCTACCACCGTTTAATTCCGTATATTCCCCACGATTTCCGCTATCTACAATTCAAAACCTCCGGCTCCAACAAATCTCTCAAAGATTTCTGCATGCATATTGCATACACACACATACATACATACATTATACATACATACATATCATGATTCACAATGCTTTCTCCTTCATTCATTTTCAGAACCACCGTCAACCACCACCGTCGCCGTCGTCATCCACCATATCCACCTCTCACACGCCTCCTTTCCCCCTCCACTCACACCAACAACCATCAAATCTCCACCACCTCCAACAAACTCCTTAACAACCCACACAATGCACCTCCGCCACCGCCCCTCCGCCTCCTCCACCGTCTCCGCCCAACCTCCGCCTCCCGCATTGCCTTCACCGCCACCTTCATCTCCGCCGCCCTCGCCGCCTCCTACCTCGTCTTCTCCGACGAGGATAACGATGTGAAGTCGAAGAAGAAGGTCTTGATTGCGGATTTTACGATGGAACGTTCGAATGAGTCGGTGAGGAGGATTCTGGAGACGGTGAAGCACACCGGTGTTGCGGTGTCGGTGTTGTGGAAGTCGTTGAGTTCGGTTTTGTCTTCGGCTAATTACGAGGTAAGGTCGGGGTTTGAGGTTAGGGTTGCGGCCTTGCTGGCGGATATAGTGGCGGCAGACGACAGCCGCAGGGCGGCGATTGTCCGTGCTGGTGGTGGTTTGGTGGTTGATTGGTTGTTGGACTCGGTGGCGATGAATAGAGGGAGAAATTTCGGGACTCAGGCGGAGTCTGCTAGGGCTTTGGCTTACTTGATTGCTGATCCTAATGTCTCCGAGGCGGTCCTCAGGCGGCCGAAAGCCGTCCCTAATCTTCTCCGGTTCATCTTCTCCGCCCATCCCCATCGCCGCGAACAGGTTACTTTTGTTATAGTGTTATAGATCATCTTAATTTGTACATGCTGCAGATGGAAGATTTAATAGCATGCTGCATTTTGATTTATGCAGCAAATGAGGCCTAATTCGTTTGATATCGCGGATCCACTGAAAGGCAGGAGCATGCTTGTTGCGGCGATCATGGATATCGTCACTTCTCATGATGATAATGTTGATAAGGTGAAGCTGAAACCAATGTTATCAAGAAAAGCTGCAATGAGGGACATTGCAGCTGCGCTGCAGGTTGTGGAAGAAGGTGGCGTGCACTGGAACGAACCAGCAAGGTGTAACGAAGACGATGGGAATGATGGTTCGTTGCGGCTAGAGCGAGTGAATGTTAAAACACCTACTAAATCTAGAAGAATGTTATTTGACAAATTTGGTGACAACTCACCAACTGTAATCCCTGGTTTGTGGGATGATTTGCATTGCCAACATGTTGCGGTTCCTTTTGCTGTGTGGGCTTTGGCGAATTGGGCAATGGCTTCAGACGTGAACAGGTCGCATATACAAGAACTGGACCATGATGGTCATGCCGTCATGACCGCTTTGGTTGCACCCGAGAGGTCTGTGAAATGGCACGGGAGTTTAGTGGCTAGGTTATTGTTGGAAGACCGAAATCTTCCTTCAGATGAGTTTGTTTCTGATTGGGGTTCATGTCTTCTATCTACTGTGTCACAAGCGAGCAAAAGTGACGATGTTCCTTTGACTCGGGTGGCTTTATCTGCATTCCTGCTATCGTTAGAGAGATGTCCCGGGGCTCCACAGGCGGTGATGGAAAAGAGTCTTTATTTAATGAGGGAAACCGCTAAAAGAATGAAGAATCATAAGTCTGTACAAGAAGCATTGGCAAAAGGTTTAGAATCACTATGCACAGGGAACCTGCACTTGTCTCTTGATGAAGGTCTAAAGTGGTCAAGCATTCTGCTTCAGTGGGTGTTTGGTAATAGTTCTTCTGATGCCACTCGTTCTTCGGCTATAAAAATTCTTTCACGTGTTCTTGAAGATTATGCACCATCTTCTATACCGATTTCTCAAGGTTGGTTAGCTATATTGTTGAGTGACATTCTGAAACATAGGACTGCATCACTTAAAGCGAGTATTCAACCTAAGGATAAAGTGAAGGTCTGTAGCTTCACTTTTCATGTTAAATTAAAATATAACACATGATTACATGTATTTTATTGATTTACTGCTAATGTTGATTGATGAAGTTATTTAATTCTTGTAGACTCAAATTGATCAGGCGAATGTTGTATCGGGCACACAGGCTGCTAAGCAGTTGGCTAGTGCTGTGGTTAATTTAGCAGTTAATCGGTTGGGAACAGAGTCTTTGGAAGGTCTTCTGTCCATTGAGCCCTTTTTTACGCCATTTAAAAATATTAAAAAAAGTGTGCCCAAGGTGAATGCTGTAGACTCTGCACTAGCAACTCTTAAGGGGATCAAAACTATGTCTGAAATCTGTAGTGATGACATACTTTGTCAAACGAGAATAATTGATTATGGTGTAGTTTCTTTACTACGTCGTCTCTTATTAAGAGATGATTATGAGAAATTAGCAGCAGGTGAAGCATATAATGCATCTACCGATTTGGAATCACGTGATAAATCTGCAAATGACTCATCTAGGGTCTGTGTTCCACCTGCTGCCCACATCCGCAGGCATGCAGCCCGATTTTTAACCATTCTTTCAGTCCATTCAAAAGTTAAAGAATTCATATCAAATGATAAAGTTTGGTGTGACTGGCTTGAGGATTGTGCAAATGGAAATATCCCAGGATGCAATGATCTCAAGACTCGAAGCTATGCTAGGGCAACACTCTTAAATGTTTTTTGCAATGATGAAGACAGAAAGCATAGGTGTCCTCATTTTACTGAGATGATTTATCTAATCAACCCTGACCTGCCTCACTGGAAATATCCTGCCGAAGAAACACAGAAACCTGCTGAGGATACACCATTGCGTAAGGATAATCGCATTAATCCATTTTCAGAAGTCAATGAGTACTATCTTGATGATGATACCAGAATGCATGAAATTACCAACAGTGAATCAGTGAGTCACTCAGATCCTTCGTTTGATGTTGTCTTTGTTCATGGGCTACGTGGTGGGCCGTTTAAGTCATGGCGAGTATCTGAATGCAAGTCATCATCAAAATCTGGACTTGTAGAAAAGATTGATGAAGAAGCAGGAAAGCAAGGCACTTTTTGGCCTGCAGAATGGCTTTCAGCTGATTTCCCACACGCCCGTTTGTTTACTCTAAAGTACAAGGTTTGTGACTCAGTGATAACAACGGGTCCTACCTCATTTCTCTTGAAAATTTTATAAGATACCCTCTTCTTTTTATAAAATATTTGCAGACAAATCTAACACAGTGGTCTGGATCAAGCTTGCCTCTTCAGGTTTGTGTTTTCGCATGAGCAGTCTTCAGATTATAAGAGACAATCAGTTAAATCTGGCTTATGCAGGAAGTGAGCTCCATGCTATTGGAAAAGCTAATTACTGCAGGCATTGGAGATCGACCCGTTGTATTTGTAACTCACAGGTCCGTGTGATTTATTGCTTGATTACTTATTTCCTAATCTGGAATTAGTTTAATGACAAATGCATCATTATTGCAGCATGGGAGGCTTAGTTGTCAAGCAGATGCTTTACCAAGCTAGAACAGAGAACATAGATAACATTGTTAATAACACCATCGGTGTGGTATGTTCATATCAAGAATAATTACTCAACATTGCGTCTAATATACACGTATACATACACACACATTGTTTGTTTTTTTCCATGGTTTAGGTGTTTTATAGCTGCCCACACTTCGGTAGCAAACTTGCGGATTTGCCTTGGCGAATGGGTTTTGTTCTACGCCCTGCACCAACCGTTAGTACTTTCTTAAGGTCCTTGTAATGTACATTAATCATCATAGGAGGACATGCCTGATAATTCTGTTTTTGCAGATAGGGGAGTTGAGAAGTGGTTCTCCAAGATTATTGAAGCTTAATGATTTTGTTCGTCGTCTACATAAGAAAGGGTCTCTTGATGTTCTCAGTTTTTGTGAGGTAGTACCACAAGTTCAATCTCTTCCAGAGTTGACTTTGCAGAGTCCATAAACATGCAGGATTTGACTTTTAACTTTGATTTTTTTGGTGGTCTAATTCTAATGAATGTTTGCAGACTAAAGTGACTCCAATAGTTGAAGGCTATGGGGGTTGGGCCTTTAGACTTGAAATAGTTCCAATTGAATCATCGTATCCTGGATATGGGAAACCTGTGGTAAGTTTTCAATTCTCAAAACTTTTGTTAAACACGCGGTGATTTTAAGTTTTTTTCTTTTTTGCTTCATGGCAGGTGTTAGAGTCAACAGATCATGTAAATTCATGCAAACCGATAAGTAAAAGTGATCCTTCTTACAGTGAAACATTACATCTTCTACACAAACTTAGAGCAAGTATCCATAAAAAGTCATTCTAGCCATGTACAATTACATTCTAGTCCTCAAACCATGTAAATACTGATGTATAGAGTGAAACTGTTAGGATAAATGTGCTTCTTCTACGAATTGCACCAATCAAAGACTTTGATCGATTCATACAGCTGACACGATGCTAACTTACAGACTTGTAGCAGACTCATACTTACTTAGCTATAGACACTATTGAAATGACATACTTACCCCTACGGTTTTGTAGTGAACCTACGTTATCTCGTCTTGCCCTCTTTGCGTATCTTCAGAGGAAGGGCTGCTGTCGAGTATGTAACTGCATTTGCAACTACGAATTTTGACAATTTACGTGCTTAACATTCTGTATGTAATACATTACAGTTTGTATATTATGACATTGCTGATAAGTTTGGTATTTTCTTTTATATTAATTGACTTGTATTGCTATACATGTAAAGCTCTCAATGGTACTATATCTGATCAGTTTCTACATCTAGACCGTTGACGTGCATATAGTTTCATTATAGAGACGGAACTAAGACATTTTGCTTGAAGCTTAATGCAAAATTTTCTCCTCTTGACTGTATTTGGGGTCGAACTCATAGAAATTTAATGAATTTTGGTTGTCAGAGGGTCAGCGGACCCCCTTGACCCCACCACGTCGATGGTTTCATGAAGCTAGGTGTGTTTTATTTTTCAACCACAACTCCCATCATAAGTTTAACTCACTTGTGTCTTCATGAGCTAAAAGATTGTAACTATTTCATTCTTGAGTGATTTATACAAATATTTACTGCTGTAGATACAATGAACAAGGGCTACAAACCTAATTGTTTACCCCAACTGCTAACCATCAATGCACTCCATGATGATTCTATGCTAATTTGAAGTATGCAGAGTTACCTTATCAATGAGAAACTGATCCATCTCCTACATCTAATTCTGCGTTATAAGTTCGAATAACAAAATGATCAACGATTTTAACAGTATTAACCGGATCCTGATGAAATGAATCAGCCCTCCATTTACTTGGATATTTTCTGTGGTGACTCAACTGATCCTGTTGTTTTAACTCATTATCCCAATCAGAATCCAGCTTCCATTTCTTCGGAACCTGCGTATCAAATTGCAGAAACATTATTCAACTGAAAAAGAAAAAGAAAACGAAAAATAAAAAAATAGTGGTGTTAAACAAAATTCTCACTTTATCGACTGCAAGAGTGAAAACTTCAAGATTTCCATTCTCCATGATGTGAAACCGTGTGAACGACTTGTAATTAGCGATTCGTAGGGATGAAAAGGCTTCATCGAAATGCAGATGAAGCCAATTTATACAAATATACAAGTAGCTTCCAAATACGAGTGACACCACAGGAGTTGAGAACACCCAAAAGTAAAGAAAAACAGAGGCGTAGTATATTATTGCAGTCCCTCGAGAGAGTGAAACCATCCCATTTTTGCATATATTAGTCCTTGTCACAGCCATTACCTGATCATTCAAAGTTAACGATATATAACACATTTTTGAATTCAATTACCAAAAATCCAAAATAATTTTACCTCAGGAACATCGAAAGCTGACATAAGATATTTAATACATGCAGGATATAGACCGAAAGTCCATTTCTCTATACGCGCCCGAAGACCAGTGGGATCTGGGAAATGTTCACTTTCCACTGATCTGTACCATTCATATAATGAGTGATAACCTGAAATAACATTTATGTGTAGAGGAAATTTTATATCATGTATATGTGATATTTTTTTTATCATATTGACGATTGATATGAAAGAAAACCATGCCTGATGTTGCCAAAAGGTTATGCCTAATGCAGGTTTCAACACCGAGTTCCATTAACAGTATGAGAACTAAAGCTGAAGCTAGGTGGACTGAAACATGCACAACTCCAATGACTACTTTCTTTTTCTTGGAAACTTTGGAAGGAACGAACGAGATTGCAGCCACCAACAGTACCAAAGCCCCCGCAGAAGATACGTATAATTCACCAAACATGTACATAACAGAATCCCACACTGTGCTAAAAAAGCTTTCTATGTGACCTGAAAATGTATCAGCCTGTAGGATATGATCGAGCTTGCACTGTGACAAAAAAACGATTGAAACAACAATGAGTATTTTCCAAAAAGAAAAGGATTAACAAGTGACATTCATGTGGTATATACCAGTGGAAACAATGAAAAGGTCAAGATGAAGTATATGAACCCGCCAATGAAATCAAACTGCCAGTTTTTCTTTCGGAACTTCAATATATTACCCAGAGCAATCTGCACACCACAAGTTTCGACCCAAAGATGGAGTTAAAAGATGGTGAGAATTATGTTTAGAGGTGGCAATTTTGACCCATTTACTTATGAATTGGTCTATTTGGGTTACTTTATATCTCTAAAGAGTCAATGGATACCAGAAAAAATAGCTAAAAGAAGACAAATTAAACAGGTTGAAATTCGTTCATACCACCTTAATCATGTTATTAACTAAAAATTCAGATTATTATTGAAATAATATAATGTTAGTAAACAGATTTAACATAGTAATTGTTTACAGAAAAGATTAATCTTTCGGGTCAAACCCAATTCAATCCAACCCAACCCGTTTTGACCAGTACAAAAAATTACCCATTTTTCTACCTCTAAATACATACCCTACTTGAATCATGAGTGGATGGATAAGCGGCTTTGGTCTCATAAGTTGTTCCATATGCTTCACTGAAATTACTAAACACATGTGTAGGATGCAAAAACGCCCCACCACCCCCGTTAACAAGTAAATGTTGCACTATTGCAGGTTTCTCTGACTGAACACATGAATGTCGCATATAATGATGCAAGTCCCCAGCTACTCTAAGTTTACACCTCCCTTTTAAATAATTGCGTATAAGGTGTGTGACATTCTTTCCAGTGACATCATGCCAATACCAATCAAGAATCCAATTCGGTTCATGTGTCATAATGATCACAGAATCGTTTTCTTTAACCTTTTCTTGAATAAGCTCTGAGAAAAACTTGAACTGATAACTATCGATATCACAATGAAGCGCTAAATCAAGACCGAACACCCACCACCCTTTTGGTAGCTGCAAAGCGAAGTAGCTTTTCTTTTGAGGCATTAACCATCCACCTAACCAACTCTTGTGACAAATATACCTCATAAAAGTTTGAAGACCGTCAAACCAATCTGAAATTACCGATAAATAACAGCTTTTAATTAAAGAAGTAAATTATAGACTATGGATTTAAATTTGAACTATAAATAAACAAACAAATAAATATACCCACCATGATTTCCAGGGATAACGAAACACTGCGGACCGTCATATAGCTTTAGTTCAGAAATACCAAAAGGTAATTCGGGTTTGTTTACAGCCAAATGCTCTTCTTTATACCATGAAGGTGGCTGAAGAGCATACTCAAAAGGACGAAAGAAACGTTTTTCATAAGTGAATGCTGATGGATTAGGGTACCTGAACATGATACACTGTTACTATTAACTTAAATTAAAGTTTTCTATTTTAATAACAGCAAAAATAGAAAAAAAGGTGAAACTTACGCAAGATCACCTCCGATAAGAAGAAGGTCCCCACGAGGCAATTTTTTCAAAGAACCGTTATTCCAAACCTGAAGTGAAGGTTGAGCAAGAAGTCTAGCAACAGAATAAGAAGAGTTGCCACCGTCACCGGTATCAGCCATAAAGTCGAACCAAAAGTTATCCTTTTCGCTAAAATAGTCATATAAAAAGTCTTCTTGTTTAGCCCCTTCATGACCACCATTCATTGCCGCCTACAAAATGAACCAAAATTAATGAAATATAAAATGCAGGAAATTGCACTTGAGGTAAATAAAAAAATAGAAGTATCTAAAACACCTGCATCATGCGCATATCAAATCGTCCCACAAAAACCGTTACAGATACAAGGAGGTCAAAAACAGTCTTGAATAAATCAGCTGATGTTCTGCATCACAATATGTATTCAGCACTTAATAAAGAATATTTTTTCCTGTATAAAGATAAACACACATACACATAATTCGTGTGTAAAGAGTAGACATACCCTGAGTACCAAGGAACCATATCCAAGAAATTAGGCTTCATCTGCTTGTTTTTCAATCTTTCGGTTTCTTTGACAGATAGAGGATGTGTAAGAGCCCATCTGATAATTAATACCAACAATTAGAAAATATGAATAATTATGCACATAACAAATAAACCCACTTACCCAGTTGATCTTTCCACGACATAATTAGCAATATAGAGACCAATAAATGTCGCCCATAACGAATATATTGGAGAAATTTCATCTGATGACACACATGGACCATTGCAAGAGAACTAAAAAACGAAAACAAAATAAAAGGTTAAACTCTAACTATATATATAAATCAAGTACAAAAGCCGAGGGAGAAAAAAAGCGAACCTCTCCATATATAACCCACTTAGAAAGAAGTGGATAATCACGGGCTGACCCAACTGGTGCAAACCAAGATTTGCATACTTCATCTTTGAATTCATACATTTTGAGAAATTTAGCCAGCAATTCACCCCGTTCTCCTTTGTTCCAAAGAGAAAACAAGCCAGAATCTTTTCGTCCAAATGGTGTTTCATGCAACGCATGATTTCCACAGTGGCTATAAAATACACAACATGCCACACTTAATACCTACATGCATAGCAAGCCCATAAAAACAAGGAACAAAGATGATATATAGACAACACTTCCTTCATCCTATCAATAGGATGTCTAACCGATACATAATTAAAACATTTCTGTCAACTGTCCAGAAAACCGTCAACAGTTGGTAACTATGACAACGGGCAGATATGTAATAACCAAAAGATGCTAAGAAACAGGAATCCATTCAACTTACGGTGCAATTTTGAAGAATAGTCAAGATCTCCGGTCTCCTTCCAGCCACAAGAGAAACAAGACCAATATACCAAAGGCCAAGGAACACTAAATGGAAAACAAGTAGAACAAAAATAGAAGAAATGAATATTGTCAAAAATAGCGATAAATTCATCCTCATATCGACGCCCATCGATTGAAAACTTGGAAGATGGTATAAAGCCGCTACTAATATCCATGCTATATACCTACGTACCATAACAACTCCAGTCAACCAAAGATTTCCAAATGTTACAAGCTGTGAGCTAATCATTATAAAAAGAAGTATCAGAGTAATTTACCATCTACTGAAATTCGAATAACTTGGTTTAATAGTCTTTCCCACAAATGGAGATGAAAAGAAATAGAAAAATCCAAGTAAACCCGCGTAGATTGACCACCATTTAACGTTCTTGTCTAGCTTCTGGATGAGTGTATGCATATTATCTGATGAAATGAAAAATAAGCAACCCACAAATACTGCAATGAAAGCGTGGCGCGAATGCTCATGTGGGTATGGGTATGTATGTGTCAAAATAGTCCTTACTGCCTCCATGTTGATGGTATCTAATATACCAACAGGCTGCTTATCAGTGCCCATATTCAAGATTTATCTTTTACATGAAAAGTTGATTCAAAAACTTTCATCTACACGACTACACGCAGAGATAATCAATCAATCAATCGGTATGGTTACCACCTACAGAAACCTGAATCAAAAGCACCTTTTAAACAACTTATAAAAGGTAAAAATCTTTACGAACTACAATATCTTGAAAAAAAACTTTTTTTGGACAAAATCCGAAAATACAGAGACATGACAAACCATATTCCACCACATATTCAATTTGATAACAACAATAAATCAATTACCATAAATGTATCCATTACTATCCAAATTCAGATAACAATTACAACATCAAAATCATGCATTTCACCATCACAAGTAATGACAAAATTAGGGTTTTAGTTAAATTAGTTAAACCACAATTTCCAAACAAGAATCAAGCTAACTAATCACCCAAAAACACACACATTACACCCTTTACACGACATTGATTTCAATCAAGCAATCGCATCAAGAAACACACATTAACAACAAAGATTCAAGCAATCGAGTACCTTAATGATCAAGAAACGAAAAGGGTATGTGAAAAGGGGCATGAATATGTGTATAATGGTGCAAAGATGAAGAAAGAAACTAAAAGGGGAGTATCAACTATCAACTATCACTGAAAAGAACCAATATCGAATCAATGGCATATGCTTTTTTTATTATTCTATATAGTGGGTCGCCAAATGTTGAAGTGGGAGATATTATTATTATATCTGAATGACGAAGAAGTGTGACAAAAGTTGTGATGATTGAATTTGATACTTTTAGTTATAAAGACTGTTTGCATCGGTGGAACCTGCGATTGATGACCGATTATTGGCCGTTGGATCATCTCCGGTGACCGGTGTAGACACGTGTTTTGTTGTTGTGAGAGCTTTTGTTGAACAGTTTAGTAGAAAGTCGTGTGCTTGCATTAAACAAGATTCATGGGAACTTTTGATAATAAAATAAAATAGTGAAAAATGATCATTTTTAATTCAAGGTTCAAATGATAAAGTAAAAAAAAAATGATATTTTTTACCCACGTTCCAGAAAAATGGTAGTTTTTAAATCCACACTCTTAATAATATAATATTTGTATGTTCTTATTTTCTTTTCTCTTTTCATTGAAATTTTCATGTTTTAAGATCATAGTGTAAATAGAGTAACTGAACATTTATAAATAACAAGGCTCTATTTATACATTAAGTGTATAAAATATATTATTGGTTTTGGTTTATGCAAAGTTTACTTAGTTTTGTAAAATACATACTCGATATCCAAGTCTAATTAATGTTGTTTAATAGGTGTATTTATGTGTCGTCAAACTGTGTATAATATATGATGTCAAGTCTAATATATGTTTTAGAAATGTGACTATATTTGTTGATGACATGTTGTTCAACAATTGGTGAGTGATTACAATAAATAATGATAATGACATAATATCTTTTCTTAGATAAACTACATGCTTTAAAATGTTAGTTTCTAATTCTGAAAATATATATATATATTCTAAATGTGCTTTCAAAAGCCTAATTTGATGTAAATGGAGGACGAGTAATCGATATACAATCTAACCAAATTTTGTAAGTCATCCCCCAAACTCGAGTAAGCCGACTTTCTTTCCCCACCAAATCAAATCTGATTCTAAAATCTATTAAAACAGATCATCTTTTTCAAAGTTTAATGAGTTTTAAACCTAAATCTTTTATTAAATTCCTAATATACATTTTTCAACCTTGATGTGATACTATGAATAGTATACTTTTTATTTGTAATAAATTGACCATAAAAGTGACATGGTTTATACTTTTTCCAAATTATAAAATTCAGAATATATCATTGTGCACTTTTTTTTATCTACGTTTGGACATAAATTATATTCTAAAATGAGCGTTGCAGATTTTCATAACGTTAACAACTCCATTGTAATGCACAGATTTACGTCTATTAGTTGATGGACACAACCTAACCATTTAATTTAAATTTCCTTATAACATTTTCTTTAATTTTGCTACTGATAACCAATTTAACAACCAAATAATCTAATGAAAGTGATTTAAGTGAATATATAAAAGAGCACCTTAACAAGACAATAAAATTTAAATTATACTAGAGGGGAATTTCAAAAAAGTTACCCATAAAATATAATCAACAAGATTAAAATACTAGCTTACCATCACGTGTAGCAGCAATAAAAACATACAGATTTAAACTATATAGGCGATAAAATCATCATAAAACACTATATCTTTGGCATTATCAGTAACAATCCTGCATAAATATAACCATAACTTCATGTGTCTTTTTCATTTTGTAACTTTAACAATGTTGTTAACCTAATATCTGGGTCTAAAGAGTAAAGTTTTTCTTAGTATCATAAAATATTTTTTTTGCTAGATGTTACACTCCACTTTCAAATGGGACACCTCAAGTCTCGAATAATATTAATCAAAGCATATAGGAGATTAGCTAACCAAGAAAAATAAGAATGAGATTAATAATTGTGTTTTTAGCATACTTTTTCTTTGTATGTTATCTCATATCATTTTATATGTTTCAAATAAAACTATAAACGTTTCTAAAAAGATATCTATAAGCATAAGATTTTAACTCTAGATAACTGATCGATGCTAAAAGTCTAAAACTGATATAAAGATACATGTTATGAAGTTATGCGAAACTGAAAACTACTTTTATTGATCACACCAAAATATATGACATGCAATTTGAACTTAACAAAAACACTTATTAAATTGCGTAACAAAATTATATAGTAAAATGGAAAAACCAACCAATCACGTAAGGCCGTTAATGTTTTAGCCACGTGCATATGAGATATTCCGTTAATAATATATCGACAAAATGAACAATTTAAGGTGTCTTTCTTATGGAAATTTGAACTCTTATAAAAATATCTTTATTCTTTTTTAAGAATTTAATTCTTCATTTTTAGAATACTACACAATCGAGTTTGCATGCAAAACATCTCTCTCATTCCTATAATACTGAAAACATCTCCAACAAGAATATTATTAACATTGGAAACTTTTTTTCAATCAACTAGACACTTGAAACTTGTGTTGATAAGCAATCAATTGTTTGGCAACATGACACTTCTATAGCAAGTTACTTTCGACGTCTTATGATGTGCATCTTCAAGGTACGGTGTCTTAAAATGTGCATCCTCAAGGTGCGACGTCTTATAATGTGCATCTTCAATTTACAATGATACGTTTCTACATCATCCTAACTCAATATGGCAGATCATGAATATAGACTATACGAGCATAAATTAAGTATATCTGAATGAACATCAATTAGTATGTCTCCTTTGATGATCGTCGTCAAGTCATGGGAAAACTTAAAAAACCTAGATAAGTAAGTTAAGTGGTTATCGTATTTACGAGAAATATGTTGTCAGTGCTACACATTTTGGTTTGATTATAAAACAAAATGCAAAAGTTTGATCAGTGATTTTAATTAAAGAAAAGATTAACTATTGAAATTAACAGGCAAGTAAAAACATGAGCTAAGAGAATGGAGTCGGTTACGAGAACAAGCAATCACTTATGGTTTCGGGTTTGGCTAATTAATTTCAAGCTTTAATCGCTAATAAAAATGTTAAAATGGCTATATAAACATTGAAGCACAACCCATGTACTTAAATACCAAATGTTCATTCCATAACTAAGGTGGAATATTAAGCATATCGGGTGATGTATTATAAACCATTTATGATCACTCACACTAACGTTTAAATGTATAAACATAACTATCAGTTACCTTAATACGATTACAACTTATTAATTTCGTGATGATACAAGTATTCACATGTTTACGTACACATAACACATAACGTTTGACTAACTATCTTTAATTAACATAGCCAAAACATATTACAAGAGTAAACCTGAACTAAGTTGTCACAGTTCATAAAAGTAGAAGTGTTATATACAAGAGAAAATTACATAAATAGTGCTTATGGTTTGATCATATTACAGGTTTGATCGTCGGATTTTAAAAATTACAAACTTAGTCTAAACTTTTGCCAGATGGTTGCAAGTTACGTCCTCACCGTTAAGTTTGGACTAAGTTTGTAAAAATTAAAATATGAAGACCAAACTTGCAATATCATTAAACCATAAGAACTATTTATGTAGTTTTCTTTAAATAAAAATACAAAACATCACAGTTAAACAAATAATTAAACCGTAGTTCCGATCACGATCACATAGAATTAATCAGCTAGACATTAGAAACAATTTAAACAATCTAGAGTTAAATTGGTTTTACTCCCTGATATTTCATAAGAACAACCATTTTCATCGAAAAGATTATAGACATCAATTTACATATAAAAGTTTCATAACTTGTTTTAATTTTAATCCAAAAGTTTTATTAGTTGTTTTAATTTAAATTCATTTATGAAGCTTTTGGACTGAAATCAAAACATTTAATGAAACTTTTGAAGATAGATGTTTTTAATTTTTTAAAAGAAAATAATTATTTTTGTTAAACTTTAGGGTTTTTCAAAATATAAATCCACTCAATAATTTTTTCTGTTCTTTGATTGCCTTGCAGCAGCCCAATTGATTGGCCCAAGGTAAATTTTATTACATCCTGTTAGCCCATTTTATGAATTCATTTAAGATTAAATTTAAAACCCAACTTCAGTTTTCATTTTAATCTTCTCATGAGTCTGTCCACGGGGCTTGACTTCATCATGAAGGCTGAAACAAATCGAGTCGAACAGGTTTGTTTATCTAACGGGTTAAAATTATTAACTTCGGCTCAGCACATTTATAGCCGAGCCGAGCCGAGTCGAAACGGCCGTGTTAGATTTAACACGACTGTGTCAAGCCGCTGTCTGATTTAAACAAGAAAATATAGAGGAAGGGGAAATCTCATTTAGAAGCCCTAAACCTAAACCCTCATCCATTGCCATCCAACCACCCTCTCACTCACCCACATGAGCTCCACCTTGGACGTCCACCCCATCCACCACCTTAGTAATTTCCATCCCACTCTCTACTCCAAGCCTTGAGGACGACGCTGAATTCAAGCTTAGAGAGAGGTAATTTTAATTATTTTTTTCCGTCTTATTTATCATTCAATTACATATGACATATTGCATTTAGGGTTGCATCATAGTTATGGTAGTTTTAGGAACTGCATTTAGAACTGCATTGTATATAGTTAATCATAGTATTAGGTATGCACTATCGGAAAAAAATGGTAACATCTTCGTAGCCTCGGGAAAGATTTTGAGAATAACATGAAAAATGATATTACCTTTATTATGCTAATCGTAGGTTGCGTGTACAAATAGGTTGATAGTAATAAATAGATAAATGTGCTTCGTTATGCTAGTGCCCTTTGTTCTTGGTTTATAAAAATAAAACATCTAATAGTCATGTGTGCCTAATGCCGATCTGATCACATAAGGAGACTGAGACCTAGCAAAAATAGGTTGAGAGCCGAGTCCAAATGAGAGAAAAAAAGAAGAAAAAAAAGAAAAAAAAAGAAGAAAAAAAATGAGAGAAAAAAGAAAAAGTTAGTTATATGATAAAGAAGCCGCAATAATGGCAAAATCATTTGTGATCTCGTGTGGTGAAAAATTGACCACTTCCTCTCTATAGTCCTTGAGGTTAGAAAGGTTTCTACCGTGTGAAGAAAAGTGTTGGCACACTTAAATGACAACTTAACACGGCTTAATTGATATGAAATGATAAATCCGGAACTTAAGGGTTAGAGGATCATAACTTGCAAATTGGACACATTTGTTTATAAAAATCTTGAAAATCCAATTTGTCCACGACAACTGAAAATTAGCATAATAAGATGATTTCATGCTCATACTTCTTACGCGGGATTAAGATTGGTATTGCCAACATCTGATACAATTATCTGTTCTCTTTTCACTTCTTAGTTATTCCTAGTCTTGACTTTCTTGAGGACAAGAAAAGGTTTAAGCTTGGGGAGAATTGTTAGTTATATTTTTAGACATAAATTATAGTAATTTTAGATTGCATTTCTGCATATATTTTGCATTAATTACATGCATCTTTTATTTTAATTATAAAGTAGTAGTTTTTGGTAGGATGGAATCTACTCTTGTATATTTCTTATTTTTGTAGGATAACTAAATGGCTGGAAAAAGAAGTGATAAAGATTAAAACTTGAAAACCAAGAAAATATGAGAGTTTGTTGAAAGAGGAGAAGAACTTAAAAGATAAAAGGGGGGAGGCTGCAGAAAGGGGGCATCTTAGAGCATCTTGAGAGGATTTCATTGAAGAATCAAGTTTATCAAGAAAGAAGACCTGTAGCAAATTGGTTCTTTTTGTTAAATTCTTTTGATTGAAGACACTAAATCATTCGTATTTTTGTTTCGTAAGATTTTTTTATTTCAGTTTTGATTGATCTAGTCGTCATGTTCGGCTAGAACAATTTTTGATTTCAACATTAAGCTTTAATTTCTATGATTTTGGTTTGAACTTATGTGAAACGATTATGAGATGTTTTATTTTGATAGTTTGTTTGTTTGATTCTTGATCTTAAACCCGGATCTAATTCGGTATATATTAGTTTGTTAATAATTTTAGCCACTTTATTAATTTTTCTAATAAAGTTCTTCAAGTTTTAAAACCCAAATCAAGTTTTGATTTTTGATATAAGGAACATTTAACGGTTTGAGTTTGTCTATGAATTCATTCTCGTTATAGAATCACATAATCTAGTTAAGCATACCGAACGGCGCGTGTGTTTAATTATAATCAATACTTCTATCGTTGCAACCCGCACGCTAAGGTCCGAACGGCGTGAGCTTAGAGTAGCGGGTTGGCTCCAATCAACGAACTGCGATTGATTGGACATTAGATAGAGGGGATATCCGAACAGCGTGATGTCTAGTATCGATACAAATCATTAATTGAAAATTGTCATTGCACCGTAATCGTTAATGATCGTAAGCCAAATCGAGTCAAGAAATTACCTTAGCGTTGGAATTAGATTTTATATTTGAATTTACTTCACCATTTAATTAATGTCTTCAACAATCTCATTTCATAATTAAAAAATACAAAAAAATGTCAATTTTCATTTTTCCAGCAGAACCTTAACACGGCCGCGTGGAATTTCCTTTACAGTTTTGACACGGCCGTGTCAGGTCACTAGAATTTTTCTACTTTTTGTAATTTACTTTTAGTTTTAGTTTTTAACTAAAACCCCCACCCTCTTTAGTGCATAATCAATCAAAGTAACTATGCTAAATATATGCAGGGCCTTTACAACTCTCCTCACTTCTCAAGTTAATAGCACAAACATTATGCTTAGGATTTGTCTCGGTTTGAGCGGGTAGTTTACCTTGAGATTCCAACTTACTTACGGAATTGGCAAGTTGAGCCATTTGCTGCTCTAAGTTCTTAATGCTAGCTCTTGTCTCTTGTTGGAATGTGTGCGTGTTGGTTGCTAAATTCTTGACAATGTCTTCCAGAGATAGCCCCGAGCTCCCTGCTTGTTGTTGTCGAGGTTGATAGTTTTGTTGATTGCCTTGCATTTGAAATGGAGGTATTTGATGGAATTTTAGGGCTCTTTGTGGATAATCAACATTGGGTGCTTGCCCCCAATTTTGATTGTTTCTTTGTTGTTTATAGGGTCTTGAATTCTACCCTGGATAACCTCCTATTTCTTGTGCTTCTTCAACATCTTTTTGAAGTGTGGGACACTTGTCACTGGGGTGTCCAAATTGTAAGCATATTTCACACGCTTAAGGTTTTTGCTCAACTTCCTTGCCTTTTGTGAGTTGCATTACAGCTTTAGTCAACTCAGCAAGTTGGTTTTCAATGTGAGGAGTGCTCACTTCTTTAACCGCCCGTGGTACATCATCATACCAGCCATCTTCTTGTGAAGAATGTTTGGTATCTTCGGCTATAGAGGATATCAAAATTTTGATTTGGGATGGTGTTTTATCAAGTAAAGCTCCCCCTCTAGAGGCATTTATCAAACGTCTCACTAGTGGTGCTAAACCTTGATAGAAGTATTGAAGTAGTTGGTGTTCTGAGATGCTATGTTGTGGACATCGAGCACATAGCTTCTTGAATCTTTCCCAGTAAGTATGTAAAGCTTCTCTTTTTGCATGTTTAATCCCAATGATCTCCTTGCGTAGAATAGAGGCTTTGACTTCTTGGTAGTATTTTTCTAAAAATAGTTTTGCAAGATCATTCCATGTGTTTACCGACCCCGGTGGTAGGTAATACAACCATTCTTTAGCCGAATCTTGCATAGCAAAGGGGAATGCTCTACGCTTGATTTGGTCTTTAGTAACGTTGTGTGGCTTCATTCCGGAACACACAACATGAAATTCCTTGAGAAATTTATGAGGTTCTTCATTCTCAAGGACTCGAAAGAGTGGTAACAAATGGATGAGGCCGGATTTCAGCTCAAAGTTCACCATAGCAGGGTAGTTTATGCAGAGGGGTTGTTAGGTAACGTCATGGGTTGCCCATTGTCTAAGGGTTTGTTCGGCTGGAGCTGCCATGGTTGGTTCGGGTGAGGGTGGTTCTTGATGGATAGGTGATTGTGGTGGAGTGGTGGGTGTTTGTGAGGGTTGTAGTGATTCGATGTTGGATTCGGATTCACTTGACAAGGGTATATCTTGACAAATGTCGGTGTCTGGAGATGAAGTAATTGGTGTTGAGGAACTTGCTGACTTCTTTCAGAGCTTTTCTTGTTTCCTTAACCTCTTTGCGGTCTTCTCAATCTCCGAGTCAATCTCGAGTGTTGTACCTGTACGAAAAGATCTTGGCATAAAATGATTAGAATCGTCGTATCCCCGGCAACGGCGCCAATTTGTTGGGTGTCGAATCCAGCAAATAAATAATAAAAATGTGAACCTACCGTACACACACTAAGGATAGTATGAGCGGAAGTAGAGTTCGTGTCCTTAGGGATACGTGTCAATTATTTTATACCAAAAATATTTTAGCACATTTACTTTGATTGATTATGGACTAAGGAGGGTGGGGGTTTTAATTAAAAACTAAAAGTAAAAGTAAACTACAAAAAGTAGAAAAATTCTAATGACCCGACACGGCCGTGTCAAAATTGTAAAGGAAATTCCACGTGGCCGTGTTAAGGTTCTGCTGGAAAAACGAAAATTGACGTTTTTTGTATTTTTTAATTATGAAAAATAGATTATTGAAGACATCAATTAAATTATGAAATAAATTCAAATATGAAGACTAATTCCAACACTAAGGTAATTTCTTGACTCGATTTGGCTTACGATCATTAACGATTACGGTGCAGTGACAATTTTCAATTAATGATTTGTATCAATACTAGACATCACGCCGTTCGGATATCCCCTCTACCTAATGTCCAATCAATAGCAGTTCGTTGATTGGAGCCAACCCGCTACTCTAAGCTCACGCCATTCGAATCTTAGCGTGCGGGTTGCAACGATAGAAGTATTGATTATAATTAAACACACGCGCCGTTCGGTATGCTTAACTAGATTGTGTGATTCTATAACGAGAATGAATTCATAGACAAACTCAAACCGTTAAATTGTTCTTATATAAAAAATCAAAACTTGATTAGGATTTTAAAACTTGAAGAACTTTATTAGAAAATTAATAAAGTGGCTAATTTTATGAATAAACTAATATATACCGGATTTGATTTGGGTTTAAGATCAAGAATTAAACAAACAAACTATCAAAATAAAAACATCTCATAATCATTTCACATAAGTTCAAACCAAAATCATAGTAATTAAACATTAATGTTGAAATCAAAGATTGTTCAAGCCGGACATGACGACTAGATCAATCAAAACTAAAATAAAATAAAACGTACGAATCGAAAACCAATAAAGAAACCTAAATTGTTGTTGCTCCTTGTTGCTTCTTGAACTTGATTCTTCAAAATAATATCTTCAAAATCCTTCCAATGTGCTCCCCAAGATGCCTTCTTTTCTGCAGCCTCCCCCCTTTTATCTTTTGAGTTCTTCTCTTCTTTCAACAAACTCTCCTATTTTCTTGGCTTTCAAGTTTTAATCTGTATCACTTCTTTTCCAGCCATTTAATTATTCTACAAAAATAAGAAATATACAATAGTAGATTACATCCCACCAAAAACTACTACTTTATAATTAAAATAAAAGATGCATGTAATTAATGCAAAATATATGCAGAAATACAATCTAAAATTACTAAAATTTATGTCTAAAAATATAACTAACATTATTCTAACTCTAAGACACCAAACCTTAGGTTGAATCGTAAAGGAACCGTTGAAGAATCTTATTTCTTATTTTTATCTAAAGTGTATCTTATATCACGTGAGTTTTACATGTGAGTTTTCATGCTCCTTTTTATATTATTTCACACATTTTGAGGTGAAACATGTTAATATTCTCAACTTACACTTGTAACCCTTTTGATACTTGTAATCACATGCAATTCGTCTTTACCTTTTTGTCATGGTTATTGGTATTATTATGAGTGTTATATGAGATACATTATATGCTGACAATCATTATCTACTGCTAACCTAGCGACATCATAGATCTATGGGCCTAACAAGTCTATTTAGTGCTAAAGCCGATGTTATTTCCGGCTCCTAATGACGTATGCTTGTTTATCACTGGGAACCAAGTACACTTAGCTAATCGTTATAAACTTGTAAACTTTTATTGGTCAAGGTTTGATTGTAGCTATATGTGTTCTATAAACTCGAATAATTCGTAACCATTGGCATGAATTGTTACTTGTAAATATTTTTATATATTTATGTATACTTAACCCATGGAAACTAATCAACTTTTATAGTTGACCATTTATTTTTAATATGTTTCAGGATTGCTACATGAAAAAATTCTTTTTGCTCATATAGGACTTGGACTTAGTTAAACAAATATCTTATGTTGTCGTTTAAATCTTTATTGTATTGTAATGACTTAATTGTCTAGTTTTATTCAATGAAAAATGACATTTAATATTATTTCAACTTATTAAATTCCATGAGATACGAACAATCGTTTCACATTCGTTCGTCTCGATGATTCCGCCGTCGGTCGGGGTGTGACATATATGATATTAATTTTTTTACTAATAGATCGCCACTACCTTAGGTCTCGATTTTCCATCTCTTTCGTAAAATCTTTGAGTTGAGACCATAAGCATCATCGCCAAAATGAAAATCAAAGAGAGAATGTCCACAAACATTCTTTTGAAATGAATCTAGAATTAATACAACACATGATTAACTAAGGCTTAGAAAATCATCTCATCAACATCGTCTTCTTTCATTTTGAAGTTGTCCTAATCATCAAGCTTTTATAAGTATTTCTTGATTCAAATTTAAAGGTTTGATGATGTTAATGAGAAAATAATTATGATCAACTTGGAAGATTAGAATCATATTTTCATAATAAATTGAGTTGTGGGAGTTATAATCATGCTAAAACCAAGTTTTTTTTAATATAATTAAGAGTTAAAATCTAAGAAACTATTGAAATTGGGTTTCCGCTCATCTCATATGGTCTATAGACGCATTGTCGTTCAGGGAACGAATAAACATAGCCGTGCATGACTGTCAACAAAGAGTACAGGTGTGTCAAGATAGGGCACGGCCATCAAGACCGTGTAAGCCAATGGCGAAGCATCATAGGGGGGCGGGGTGTGGGGGGGGGCTTATTTTTTTCATCAGTAGTTTTAAATTTTAGTGTGACAATGTAAATTTTTGGTACGATAGTGTAAAGTTATATATAAATATCAACTTCGCTCCCCTAAAAAAATTAATTTCGCTCCCGTTCTATACGAAAGAATTCAAGCTCTGCCACTTATGTAAGCTACAATCAAAACACATACAAAAAGATTAATAGACAACATTTAGTAACAACAACACAAGATAAATTTAAGATACTTTAAAGGACTTTCATTGCGTAACAACTCTAAAAAGGCCTTGTTACACCCTTTGGTTTTGTTAAACAAATATATATAAATTAAACGTAGTAAGGGGTCGAGGGGCACACGTGGGAACTTTCAATAATAAAGGTAAGTGCACGAAACATGCATATGTGTATTAATTTTGTAATGTACAAATGAGTTTAGAATAAAGATCACAAATTTATAAGAGTTTTAAATCATTAACCAAAATTATCATTTGCCTCTAATGTCATTTAACTTTGATGTAATATTTTGATGTTGAGTAGTTACGTCACTTGATGACACTTATTTTTTTACACATTATTTTATATCTCTCTTAACTTTAGAAAAAAATGACATCCAACCTTCTACCAAAAATTCAGAAGAGTTTGTCGACAAAGTCAGATGATCCATCTCAAATGATCAATGTAACTTCTCTGTTATCGTCATCAAAAACTAGCCGGCCTTCCATTTTGTTAATGTAGTGGCGTTTTTATATCAATGACTTATACGCCGTACTAGCACGCGTGATGCCGCATGAAACACAACATGTAAACTTTTTTAATTACATAAACTACAATAAAAATACTTAAAATAAAGATGATAGATGTCTGTTTTTGTGGTATAACCATTTGAAAAATAATAACATAATTATTTTTAAAATAGTAAGAGAAATTAACAATTATAATCATATATATACCGTGTGTAAAAGGTAATAAGATAATTAGATTATTATAATAATGCAAATTTTGGAACTAGCTAATACGTAATTTTCTTGCAAACGAAAATTAAGAATAATAAATATTTTTGTAAAGAAGTATCAATCATACAATTCCAACATAAAACATTTTAAACACGTTTCCTTGACTAAACTAATTGGTTCAAAACTATTCATAATTGTGTTTATGCAAATTGAAGTCTCCTTTTCTGTTGTCATACCTTCCAGCTTCGACATCTTATTAATTCTATACATATATTTTTCTCTAATTATAACTTTTAAGTTGTGACATGTAATTTAACGAAAAATTACAATTCTAATTTTCAAGATAACAAACCCACCACATCACTAATTTCTTTAAAGTAATCTATAATGATTAGAGTAGAATTATAGTAAAAAAAGTATATTATCTAAAAAGACTAAGAAATATCATGTACTTTACACATGGCCTTCTATTATTTAAAAGAAAATATGGTTTTGATCATTATATCAAATATGGCACCTTATTATGTTAAATATGTTAATTCATTGTGCCTAATACGTTTATTGTGTTCAATATCAATTCATTATGTTATATATTGTTAATCATTTACTATATGCGTTCATCATTGTGTTTACGATTTAGATCATTTTTATTATTTTTATCATTTTTATTAGATTATATAAATTTATTATCTATTATTATTTTCTAAAATTAAAAGCATACAATGACCAATGTATTTTTCAAAACTTGTAGTGTTTAAAATAATACAATGTATTATTTTTTGTCATTGTTTTTTATAAACTATAAAAACTTATTGTTATCTATCATTGTGTTTAAAAATCAAGAGGATACAAAATTGTTATTTCATCAATGTATTTATAAAATTATATAATATTCAATATAACATAATGTATTATTTTTATCATTGTTGTTTTTCGATTATATAAAATTATTGACATCTATCATTCTGTTTTACAACAAAATCATGTTATTTCACCAATATAATTTTCAAAACTCTTGGTGTTCAAGATAAAACAATGACGATTGTAAAACACATTAAAAAAATTTAAAAAATGTTTAATATTTTATATCATTTTATGTTATATTATTATTATTTTTAATGTATTACATTAATTTGTTGTTGATTTATAATTGTGTTTTACATATTAAAAATATCCAACAATGTTATCTCACTATTATGGTTTTTTAATATTCATCATTTATAAAAACGTAATAAAAAAATACATAATAAATGACACTAAAGAAACAACAAAAAGAAAAATTATGTGAGCAGTAAAACATAAAAAAAATATTATTCTTTTATATAATGATATTGTATTCAATTTCAAGATAAAACAAAGCTTGTCTGGTGTAACTTTTATAATAAAAAATTATGTCGTATATAAAATTTATGAATGAGGAAACTTTAAAAAATTTAACAAATCTAACAAAGATGGATGCCTAAGATTATTTTTTACACGATTAAAATTTAAAGCCCTCTTTTTGTTTGAACATTTTTCTAATATCTTTTTCCCAAAAATTAATTAAAAATCTGACAAGACGGGAACGATAAGTTGTTATTAGAAGCAAAATTGTTTCCCCGATAAATTTAGCAATAAAAAATTAGGAAATGTTCAAATATAGAGGAGATTAAATCTAAAATAGTTTTGAGAAATCTCAACCATTAATTCTTTAAATCAATGATTGAGATTAAATTATAAAAAATTGTTAGATGTGTATCTTAGATATAGCCATTTTATATACGATATTATTTTTTTAAAATTACTCTATAAAACAAATGTTTTTAATCTTTAAATGAGTATTACGTTGTTAAGCTCATATGACTTCTATTTCTCATTGGATTTTGGTCAATTCATTGTGATATTTTGTTAGTTATTATGTTTTTATAAAATGATAAAAATAAAAATATTATAAGTGTGAAATAATAATGTTGGGTGTTTTTAGTATGTAACACAATGATAAATTAACATATAATTAATCTAATATATTAAAAACAATGACATGATAACATAAATTTATATATAAAACATTAAACATAATAATAAAATTTCTCATTGTATTCTTTAATCATAATTGTGTTATTTTAAACACTATGAGTTTTAAAAAATACATTGGTAAAATAAATTTATTGTGTACTTATAATTGTAAAACACAATAATATATAACAAGTTTATATAATTTAAAATATATATCAAATATAATACATTGTTGTATCTTGAACACTATATTTTTAAAAGATATATTGGTGAATAACATCATTGTATACTTTTAATTATAAAACACAACGATTAAAAACAAATTTATATAATCTATAAAAAACGATAAAAAATAACAAAAAATAAACGACAACATAAAATAAAATGATGAATACATATAAAAATAATGAAAATATATGACATAATGAACTGATATTTGATACAATATATATACTAGACACAATGACTAAAATGTCATACCCTTTAAAACAATAGAATGATACGTATCAAATCAATAATATTTTTTAAGATTTTTAGATTAAATACTTCTTAACTATATAACCGTAACTTAAAATTTAATCTTTTACTAGAGATTTTATTATTATGAAAAAGTAGCATATATAATACATAGTAAAATAAAGATAATAGATTCATTTTAACAAATACTCGATAATTTATTTCTTTTTTAGTCAATAAAGTGGTCAAACGTGGAATTTTATAAGTCTTTATTATTTCTTTTCAATACCCTTTTTATATTTTGATCGTATAAGTATCGTTTTTTAAATTTATTTTCTTTCTACTCTAATAAAATAAAATGGTAACTAAATGTGACACATGAGAACTGCATATATTTATTTTTAATAAAAATTATTCACTTCTCTCTCTTATTAAATAACTACATTAATTACTAATTATATTATTTAATTCTTTTTAGATTAAAAATATTTAATAACAAATATTTTTATTAAAATTTGTTTCTTGAAAAACGATTTTTTTATTTTTTTTCTAAACATCATACTATCTTTTAAAACATGAAATGTTTTAAAACTAGTATGTTAAAGTAAAATTTTGATGAACTAAAATTCATTAAAATTAGGAGTTATAGTAAGAAAATTTTTAAAATGGTATTTAAAAAAATGTTTTGGATTGAAATGAAATGTTTAATTTAATTTTTGAATTTTTTTTAAAAGTTGATATAATTGTTTTATGACTTATGGTCCTTACTCCTACATCATTTCAATCATATATTATTTTTAACATCGTTTTATAGTTAATAAGTTTTTATTATATTTAATATT
>BJCM01152606.1:0-12618 GCA_018326385.1 Flaveria bidentis | reverse complement strand
TTTTAGTCCCTAGACTTCATCTATTCCATATTTTAAGCTTCCAAGCTCCATTCTTTCACCTCTAAATTCCTTCAATTATGCAATTAACCTGCACAACCACAATTTCTCGTAGTTACCACATTCTAATCATATAATCACATAAAAACACATAAAAACCATTAATTATCTACATTAAGACTCGGGTTTTACCCTCTCCATCACTGTCATACCTCCACCTAATGATGTGATTTGAAGTTGGTGGAGATGACATAGCCCTTGGTATTCCTTCCTCAAACAGACTCTGTATGTAAGAGTCTATAGAGTCCACATTAATGTGAACTTGAGGAAGTTGCTGAGTGTGTACAATTGCAAGTGAGGATGGTAAGTCCTCAATGTTCACACTCTCTGAAGAACTCTCAGGTTCTGTGACTGTAATGACTTTCTCCCCTTTTTTGGTAGCATCACCCACTTGTATAGGTGAGCTAGGAGTTAGGTCAATCACAATCACAGGTTCTTATGTTCCTGGTTGAGCTCCTCTTAAAGGTCTCCCAGCTAGTTTGTCCTTGAGATAAGAAATCTTAAGTTGCTGATCATCGACCCTATTTTGCAAGGTAGTCACTTGAGATTCAAGATGACTAACCTTGGAGACTAAATAGGTGCATGTTTGTGACAGTTTTTACACCTTTAGTCCTAAATTCCCCTCATCTTCATCAGAAGAATCATTAGGGGATAAAAGAATTGGACCAAAGTCCTCAGTCTCACCACCAGCTTCAGGTTCTTGGCTGTTGGATTTTCTCTGCTCAATGGTAGCCTCAGTTGAGGTGGCAATGGGCAGAGTTGCCATGGTTGAGGTCTTAATGATCGAATCACTTGCAAAAGTGAGAGCCTCTTCTATATGGACATCCTGAACAGGTTCAGATGTGTCCACCTCAGTAATGGGTGACTAATGTGGGCTAGAAGTAGGAGACCCAGGAGCACTCATTGCTCTTTGAGTAAGGGAAAAGAAGAGAGAATCATGGTACTCACTGAAACCTAAATTTTCATCAGTGTAGAAGTCAAGGTTAGGAATTGGTTGGTTTAAGTCCAAAGGCTGGGGATGGTAACTGTCCCCTGAAGGTTGATCACTTGAGTGTTGAGAGTCAGAGTGATGGCTAAAGGCATTTGGGCTTATGAGCTCATCAGGCTGAGCATGAGGAATCTCAACACTGATCATTGAATGAATGGGAGTGGTCTGCTCCTCAGGAGAAATTGGAGCTCTAGTGTCCACTTCTTCCTGTGTGGGTGAGTATATAGGGGCCTGCATAGACTAAGTAGTCTGAGTAGGGGTTCATTTGTGTTTTCTTTGGTAGGTGAGGGTTATTTGTGGCTATTGAGGTGGTTGGGAAGTAGAAGGTGTGGGTTCAACACTAGCTGGTGCTGCTAGGTTGTCACCTTGAGCAATGAGCTCTAACATTTTTGGGACAAGGGCTGTTTCTATCTCAAAGAAGCCAACAGTGGGCTTTCTCAATATTTTAAAGATGTCGGGCTTCATCTGTTCCAATTTAAGATTATTACATGTTCCCTTTAACTATGAGTCCAGTTCATAGTTAAGAATGTATTGAACATATTTAGGGAACATGTAGTACTATAAAGAGTCCAAGTTTGCAATCAGATTAGTGTAAACAAACTGAGAGTACCTGAACTTGAATCCCTGAACCATCCTTGAACAATGAAGGAGAGATCTTCAGGAATCTGGTCCCATCCACCATGCTTGTTTGATATGTTGTGGATAACCACATGGAGCAGGAATTTCCATTGGGATGAGACCTTTCCTTTCCTGAAGGTCTTGACAGAGTAGTCTCCCTCATAGCCCATCTATGTGAAGGACTGGTTAACAGATTCTTTAGGAAAGAACACATCACCTTCTTCATCATCCAGCTGAAGATGCATGTTGATGATGTCCGGAGTGATGAAGATTGTTCTCCCCTGTACTTTGGCAGACAATGCCTTCTCTCCATCCATGATGACCTCTTGGCAGGTCTTCCAAAATTCTAGCAGTTGATCCTCATAAAGTGTAGGATCAATGGTTAGGGAGGTGAAGTAGTTTGACAGAGCTAAGAAACAACAAACCTCTAAGAAATGTGGATCTTTCTCAGAGTGTAACAGAGCAACCTGGTTGTGTTGCCTGTGTAACTGCATGGAAAAGTTCGGGTCATTCCTGTGATGAAGGTTGGCTATTTTTGAGAGAGGTTAAGGATGAAGAAAGATGAAAGAAAGTAATTTCAGAGAGAAATTTAGGTTTTTAAGTCTGGAGGAAAGAAGGAGATGATAGAAAGAGGGGGAAACCGTTGGGTTTATAAGACAAAGTTAATGAAAGATGATAAACTTTAAAATCCGTAAGTCGGTCCCACCTCTGAAAAGTAGTTTGCTTTTGCTCAAAAAGTAGTTTTCTTGGAAGTCAAAAAGCTTCCGAAGGTAAATTATCTTCGAAAGTTTTAATGAAAAAGCTTCCGAAGCTAAAATGACTTCGGGAGAATTTCCTAAGGATTTTGAGAATTTTGCATTCGGAAGAAAATTAAAACTTGAAAGTTTGTTCAAGGGAACAAAGCTTCCGAGAGTTAATTTTCTTAGGAAGAAAGTTGTCCTTGAAAACATATAAATGCCTAAGCTTCGGAAGATATTTCAGTGAAACCATATAAGCTCTGATACCAAATGCAAAACCGTTGAAAGGTATGCAAATACAACACAACAACACAAAGAGGAGAGTTGGTTAATAACACTCAACTAATCAAACAGTGAAACTAGTTAACCTTAACTAATGACACTAAGAACACAAGTAAGTATGAGACCGAACAAGATAACAAGATACATAAGGAGATGGTTTTCAATATTGCAGTATATTGCCTTCTCAAGTTCTATTATAAGTGTTACAAAGCATAAAATAAAGTTACAAGTACTTGAGATACACATACTACATCCTACAGCCGACCATACTTTGAAGGCCAGCTGGATACAATTGACTAGACACAAAATAAAATCAATTGTAGAGTCAAAAGACAGATTGCCTTTTGACTAGTGACTATGACATGTCATAGCTCACATCCTAATCTATTATAAAAAGAATAAAGTACATGAAGTAGAAAGTTACAGACTCAAGACCTCAATGTACAGTTACTAAATGTATGGACCTTTTCACTAACTTGTAAAAGTTGATGACTTTACAGAGTTGCAGCGGAAAGGTATCCAACTTTATGTAAAGTACATCAAGTAAAGCATGTGTGCTAAAAGTCTTCGGAAGAAATCTGTTTTCAAGTGTTGGATTCGGAAGACTTTGTCTCTGAAGCTTCGGAAGACTTCATCTTTGGTTGCGGAAGATATTGGTCTTGGCTTCGGAAGATTTCACACTTAGAATATTTCTGTTACTTGTGTGAAACTTTCGAAGCATTCTTCTTCAGTACCCATGTGCATGCATGCAGGAGAGACTTTGAGTGTTTGGATTGAATCAGCCTCTTCATATAATCTCTACAACAAGTTTAATACCAATTTTAATAAAAATTATGATCCATAATAAACATTCATAATATTTATTAAAAAACTTGGTCAACATAAAACATCCATTTTAATCAATAAATGGTTTTATTAACATTATGCAAAAAATTGCAATAATTTCCTACAATAATCACCCAAGTTTTACTTTTTTCATTCCGACCACTCAACTTCAAGTATCGATATCTAATTAATCTTAGTTTCAGTTTGGACACGGTATAGTTCGTTACAAAACGAAAACTTAAACCAATAAAAAATAACTATTTATATAACAATATATAAAAATAGTTATTTTGTGTCCAAAATAAAAAAAATGTAAGTAGAATTGTGAACTATTGGTTAAAGGAGATAATAAGATCCAACTAAGGAAGTTAAAGGGCTAGAAGGTGATTCACGAAAAACCCACAATTGTTTATTCTTTTCAAGTTCAATATTTTTTTAAAGTAAAGATAAATAAATTTTTTATATGACACTAATTTTTAAAAACTGCATTTTCAATAATTTGATGTTTAAAATATGGAAGTTTCCGATTTGTAATTGTCTGAGAAAATGCATGAAAGTTCTAAAATGGTATCGTGTTACATTTAAATGTGTATGATTTTGACACACAACCAATTAGGGCCAACCAAATAATTAAGTATGTAGAATATGTTATAATTCCAAAGACTTTATGAAGAAGTTTTGTTTGTTACAATTTGACGGGGAAACATAACTCGGTCAAATGAGATAATCAAAGTTGTTTTGATAATGCTATGAAAATAACACACAAAAGAGAACATAGGAGAGGCAAATATATAGAGTACAATATCATTAATTTAACTTATTTAATTTATCAAAAATATAGTTAAAATTATACCCTGAAATTGCTTTCTAAAAAACATAATCTCCTGATATAACCTAAACATCTCTTTATAATATATTAATATTTTTCGCGTAATCTAATGTAAGGAACCAACCTTATAAATATTAAGGTAAGAGATGTCTTTATAAATAACTTTATCATTTGAGAATATTTGACATATATTAATATACATCTTGTATATGCCAAAGCAAAACCTACTTTATTTGTTTTAGATTGATTAATAAAACATAAACTCATATATTTTATGCATTAAAAGTATTCAAATACTTTTTTTCTACTCATACATCTCACTAAAAGTTAAAAAGAAATTTGGCATATGCATATGACCGACTAGAGGTCTAGAAACATCAGTATCCAATGACTTTTAAATACGACAACGACCTACTTGTCATATTTCAGAGGTCGAAATGGGTTTTTCACAATATTAAGGGATATCATAATCGTGGAATAATAAGTAAATTAATGTGATTTATGCATACTAATAACAACTATTGTTATGTCACTTATGATACACAAGGGTTCCATTTTAAGGTATTCGATTGGTAACGCAAAACAATATTGTTTTTCCATGGACTTACATTCAAATTTGCTTTTATTAATATTTAATCTCTTTAAAAAGCTCCACGAGAGTTTCATTTATACTAGAAAGATTAACATATACAAACAGTTACAATATATCGAGGTCTTGTTTACTATTTACTATATATGTATGTATAAGTTAAATCATAAATGTTATATATATGTATGGCTATTGAAAATAAAATTTAACATGGAGTAAATTATGTATTTAGGCCCAATGATTTGACAAAAAATACGGTTTGAGTGCAATAATTTGTTTATTCTATTAACAATTTAATAGTTTAATCTTGGTTATGTTAACTTAATATAAATCTATAATCTATAACTTCTAATAAAATAAGTTTTTTTTCGCCACTTGTCATTCTCTTAACTTATGTTTTTACTAGTTTTTTAAGCATTCACACATTAATTTTGCCTTCAAAAGAGTGTTATAGTAATTTAAACACTAATACAAATTTCTCTCTCTTATTAATTGTTATGTTTCTCTCTCTTATAGATTTTTTTTAAAATCAAACTATCTTTTTTAGATTATGAAGGAAATTAAAAGTAACATTTTTTAGTTAAAATCTAAATAACAAAAAACTAAAGTTTTATATAATATGAAATTTTCTAGAACATTAAACGTTTGTTAAACAAAATACTTTAAAATCATTTTTTTTAATTATAAACATGTGAAATATTTTAAAACAGACTTATTAAAATAACAAAAATAATTACAAATTATATTTTTTAAAATTTTATAAACAATATTTTTTATAAAAAATGTTTAAAAATAAAACTATTTACATAAGAGAGTTAAAAAATGTTATAATTGTTTTATTTCTTGAACTATTACCTATATATAATTTAATTATATTTTATATTAAAGTATTATACTATAACTATTCATGTTTATTTACATATATATTTTATATTAAAATTTGTTTCGTTTATTTAATGAGTGTTTAGTCTATCTATCTATATATTAAAAAATTAAAATAAGCGTAAAACTATTGTAGATTATCAGACTTACTTTCTCATTTCTCTATATTATTAATAATCATATTGAATACTAATAATATTACTCATACCATTTTTAAATTAAAAAACAAATAATTTAATAAATTAAAAACCTATTTTTTATTAAAAACACACTTTTTAAAAACAAAAATTTTTAAAAATAAGGAATACAATGAAATTTAAAAAAAATAATTTTTCTTAAAACAATATATTTAAAAATACAATTTTTTTATAAAATAAAAGTTTAAGAAAAATACATTATTGTTTATTTACTTAAATTAGCTATTTATACGTACTTATTATCATATTTTAGTTTCAAGCATGATTTTATAATCCATAAATATTTATTAATAATTATTTAATATTTTATTTGTTCAATCCATGTATTGCATGGGAACTAACCTAGTTTATAATATTACCCTTGTTATTAAATACAAATCATAAAAAATATTCGATCATTATTTATGCACTAAATTAAAATGGATATATCACTATCATATGTTGTCATCATCCCGTCATCTAACCATAATCTTTCTTTATGTCGTCCAACACCAACACCAGCACCACCCACCACCACCATAATTGTCCCCAACAGACCACCACCATCATCATTCAAGACCCCTAGATCCAAGTTCAAAAGCCCCGCACCCTAAACCATATCTCCCCCCTCTCCCATCTCTCCCGTTATATTCCACCATCACAAAAACCATTGTCCACTTTTCTCCTCCATTATACACCGCCAAAGCCATCTCAACCCTACCCCACTTTATGGCATCATTGTGTTTACAAAAAAACCCTCCCCTATCATCATTGAACCTGTTTACAAGAAACTCAAAATGATATGTCTTAAACCATCGTCATCTATACTAGTTTGGTCTTTAGGGCCTTTTGTGTCTCAAACATTAAGTAGATCATTGATCTTTAGAGCTTCTTGTTTCTCAAATCGTTAGTCTCATCAAATTTCTTCTTCGCCATTTATAAGATCATGACAAGAAAATGTATTGATATGTTACATACATATTTTTACATGTATTAGCCTGCTTTATAAGCGGTTTTGTATAAAGTCTATTAATTTGATACTAATTAAAATCATTCACTATGTTAATTTGTAGGTTTATATATCTTTCAAAAGATAAACAGTCAAACCAACTAAATGAGCATTGCACTGAAGTTTGTTAAACAGAAGGCAGGCAAGCACGGTCAGGCCCCCAGAAGACACGCCCATGCCTGCCCGTGTTCCCGAGAAAAAAGACCAGCACGAGCCAAGGCATAGCCTGTTTTGAATAGGCGATTGATCAACATGATCGTGGTTCTATAAGACATGCCCATTCCAACCATTGTTCCCGAGAACTATGACTTGGCACAACTGAAGCACAACTTGTGCCCTGTTCACGAGAACTATATTGCTACATTTATTGCTAAAGCGTTTGTTTTGTTTATAAATAGTTTACATAATTCAATTAGTTAGGTTCAGGGCCTTTTTTCCGCTCGTCCAGGGTACTAAAATCTTCAGCTACGACCCTGTGTATTTATTTTCTTGTAATAATACAAAAAACATTATTGGGTTTCTACTATTCTATAAGGTTACATGGTTTAAAGTATGTTAGATTAAAGTTGATCTCTTTAAGAAGAAAAAATATATGCTTCTTGTTCATTTTCATCGATTTCAATCACACCAACTTATACCCAACAAAAAGTCACGATACGGTTATCACTTAGACTTGCATCTATCCAATGTTTTAATTATGAATTTTAAACACTTATATATAGTGATGGATCTTGATCAATTATATAAAGGGTGCTAAAATTTGCCAGACCTATATTTTTTTTCTTATCGTTATATCAGAAGGAGTCGGATTCAAAACATATAGTATATTTGAACAAAATATGTATAAATTTTCACTTCTCCTCCAAAAAAACCAACGGGGGCCAGCGTATTTTTTAGCCGTAATCAACTTGGGCTTAATTAATACTTTAATAACTAATCCCTTGATTTTTGTTTATATATAAAATTCCTGCATTATTTAAATGCTTAATCAATCTATAATTCGTATGTACTGGTTTTTTAAAATAAATTAAAAATAGTATTCGCTCACACATCAATTTGTACTTATGAGAGGTGGCATTTTAGTTTACACATTAAGATGTGACCTATGTTGAACATGTAGCCACATTAGGGGTTGATCGTGTCATCCTTATATTGACTTATCATATTATCATGGTATTTTCAAACGTTATCAGTGATTGGTGTGTCTATTTGTCAAATATACCAACCAAGTCTTTCATATTATCTATTCCGATTTTTTAATCATATTTTATAATTATAATAATATAAGTAAATTTTACTCTAAGATATTTCTTATAACTTTTTAGGTTTATTTAATTAAAGAAAGTCTTAGGATGTATTGATCTTTTTACAATTTGGTATTTTCGTCATACTAGAAGAGAAGGTTCACTCCCGACAACTCAAGCGTAATGTAAAAGTGTTGTGCACTCACATGGTTATGAGCAGTGACGAAATTTGAACCAAAATTTATAGGGGCCGAGGACGAAAGTAAAGTATTTTAAAGGGGGTGGACTATATATTTATTAACAAATTTACATCAACGAATAAAATTTTACATTAACGAGCCGAAAATTAATACTACTGACGAAAAAAATAGAAGGGCGGGGGCCCCTGGCCCCAAAGAAACTTCGCTAGTGGTTATGAGGGTGATCGTTGAGTCCCTGTGGATCCCCAATAGACACCGGTGCAAACCTCATTAAGAAAGAGGGGTTTATAAGGAATGTGATTGTAACAATGTGTTTGTGGACTCTTTGATCGTGAATGATAGAACTTCACAATTAAGTGTGTTTGGATGGTAGTAATCCAAAAATAAATAACCTCCTAAGAATTTTTCATCCAATCAAACAAAGACAAATACTTAAGCTCTATGTGAACAAAATAGATAATATTTATGATATGAGAGGCTGGATATTACAAGTCGAATGGCTTTTAAATACGACAAGAGAATAACCTAATTGTCATTTGAGGGTTTTCACAATATTAGAAGGGATATCATAATCATTAGACTATAAGTAAATGTGGTTATGCATACTAACAATTGTTACCGCTTATGGGGGCATAAGGTTTCATCCTTAATGTATTTGATTGGTAACTCAAGGCAAAAAAATATCTTTTATGATTTTTCATTCTGTGTTTACTTGCGTCTATGAAATTAATATATTAATTTTTAAAGCCTTAGCATCATAAAATTGTATGTTTTTTTACTTGCAAATCGTTATATGTTTAAATAAGAATTTGAATTTTAATAGTCCAGACTATTTTCTATTAGCCAATATTAATTCCAACAAATATTTTGACCAATATTTAACTTTTGAATTTGTTATTAATAATAATCTCAGTCTAAATATTCGTTAACTCCGTTAGTTTTTTATAACGTATCACATGACGTGGCTTGTAACGTGTCATATAACATAGTTATGATTAAAAATATAAATATATAACTCAATTAATATTTTATGTAAAAATTATTTTTTGAAGTTATTTCAACATAACACTTGTGTCTGATTGAGTATCTTTGAGACAAATATACGTAAAAATTGGGTGATATATTTATATTTTTTATTTTAGTTATGAAATACGTCGTGTCACATTACCTGCCATCTTATCAAAAACTAACACAGTTAACAAATAGGTAGAGTAGAAGTGTAATTTGTAATAAAATCAAAAGTTGATTAAATTTTGGTTAAATTATTAGTTATGATTAATATTTAACAATTATCAATATCATACTTTCCATTAACCAACCATTGTATTTATTAAACCCAATCAACTTGGACTTAATTAACACTTTAATTATCAATCATATTATTCGTGTCTATTAGTTTATAAAATGATGGAAAAGTAGTATTCCTTGAGGCATTAATTTGTATGTATTCTACTTTAAACTTTATGAGAGGTGCCATTTTTGTTGACATGTTAAGATGTAATCTATGTTGAACATGTGGCCACATTAGGAATGGATCGCAGCATTCTTTTATAATTTTATTGACTTGTTAGATCATCTTGATATTTTTAAACATTATCGATGGTTGGTATGCCTATTTGTCAAATATACAAATAATTCCATTATATCATCTATACTTATAATAATATGTATTACTCTATGATATTATCTATAAGTTTGTCAGGTTTATTTATTTAAAGGAAGTCCGTGAATGTATCTATGTTTTTATCATTTATCGTATGCATGTGCAAACTAGAAAAGATGGTTGAATTTTATGTTTTTACAACCTAGCCGTAACGTTATCACATCAGAGGCAAATGAACGTAAAAGAGTTGTCCGCTTACAGGGTTGTCTAATTAAATTGATGTGAGTAGTGGCGGATTCATAATAATTTTTAGGGGGGGGGGGATTTTTAAGAGTTGTTTGGCTATAATAATATAATATATTTTTTGTCTGGATCATCAGATCCGGTTTATTGTCAAAAAGCATTTTAAAAAAAGTCCCCAAAGTCTTGTCTTTGCATATATATCAAAAACCATATTAAAGCAATTATACCCATAAAAGTGGTTAGATGTGATGTTTAAAATAATTATACTTATAAAAAAGATGATATGTAATATGTTTAAATCAATTATACTAATCGTTAAACTTGTTCCCATACTTTTTGATGGTGATGATGTTCGACATGTTTAAAAACAATATCGGTCGGTAAATATAACCTTTAACCTCTCATATTTTGAAACTAATATAAATTTAGCTTATTTAATCGTTAAAAACATTCATCTCGATATAGAGTTTTCTTTTCTTTTTTCTAATAACTAATTTATAATTTGAGCGAAAGTACTAAAAAACCTACTCGGGTACAAACCCCAATTAGTGAGAAAAGTGATTCAATGAAGTGTGATCCATTTGTAGTTCCACCCCTACCTCATAAGGTGGGTACGCCTATGTGTGAGAGTGTAACGTCCGGAATAAAGTTGAAACGAGCCAATTAATAATAATAGGTTTAGCCGGGACTATTTAAAGAAAAATAACCGGAAAATGTAGTATGGACTGAGTAGACCTCGCGTGATATGTGTTTGGCGAGTTAAAGGTCCCGAGAATGCCCAGTATATATAAACGGATCAGCTTGAGCAACTCTCATTTGCAACTCAACACCCCAAATTCTAGAAAGAGGGTGTAGAGAGAGAAAGTGGAGAGAATAGAAGATTCAAGGCTCGGTTGATCATGGGATTGAAGATCGGTGTTCGTGGGCATCCAAACAACAAGAAAACACTAAGAATCCAGGTTATTTTGATGTAAACCCAGATTCTAGGCCTTGAGTTTTTAAAGTGGCAAAGATTCGCCCAAAACTCATGTTTTTGTGTAAGAAAACATGTAAGAAGCTTAGATATAGCTTATTTGGTGATAAACCAAGGTTTTGATTGAAGTTTTGGGTCAAAATGGGTTGGTTCGTAATTTCCAGTCCGTTTTGCGAAATTAAGGGTTCATCCAACGAAATTGCGTAGTCATCCAGCGAAACTATGAAGACTTCCTGCGAAACTATAGTTTCGCAGGTAGTTTCGCAGACATGGTTATCCAACGAAAGTTGCGCAAAACTGCACCGAATATGCCAACGAAACTGCTATCGAAACTAGCAGCGAAACTGCTGGCGAAACTAGCAGTGAAACTGCTGGCGAAACTAGCAACGAAACTGCTGATCTGACGGCGAAATTAGCAGCAAAATTAACAACGAAATTAGGCAGAAAATAACTTCTTTGAGTGTTAACTTATCTGCAGGTTGTGTAGTGCAATCCTTGCTTTGAAAACTTAATTGAGAAACTACTCATCAAGTCCAGGTGAGTTCTAGATCCCATATTTAAAGGTTTTGAACTAGTTTGAGGCTGAAAATGCATACTAAATATATGATTTAAATGAACAAGATTTCAGGAGGTTTTAAGAGGAAGATCAATTTTTCTATAATAAAATATGCTATATAAATGTTCTAATACAAAAAAAATCACGTTGACTTGGCAGCGCGACCCCAGCCAAGGGCGTTGCCCCTTGGTCCCCACTAGGGGCTGCTGCCCCTTGGACCCCGCTGTCAGGGGTTACCGCCCCCGAACCCCTGTTGTCTCGCGGAGGATTAGTTATGTTTTATGATGACTTATGCTTGTGGTGCATATGTATATTTATGTGAATGTATGATGCATGATGTTTATGATGATGTGTGAAGGTATATGTTATGTATGATGATGCGTGGTGATGTTATGCTTATGTATGATATGTGTTCTTTTGTTCTTTACTACGTATTATGATGTGACTTTACGTGGTGTGATTATGATAATGAACGTAAAGTATTATCTTAACGAAGTGAAAGATTTAAGATAATAAAAGTGGAACATATTGAATGAATGAATGAAAGTTTTGCAAGCAAAAGAAAGGAGGTTCACAACTCATTGAGAGTTGTTAGTTCAACTGTGTGTTTACAGCGTGCGATCTTGGCTAACCCTTAAGGGTTCACACACAGGGGGAGTTAGTCTATGTGACTACTCCATACGTGCGATATGTGCGATATGGGGTCCTTGTCGCTTAACCCTAGATGATATGGCTTTGTGCTCAAGAGGGGGGTTAAGCATACGACAAGACCTAGATAGAAGTGAAAAGATAATAAATGTACGAAAA
>BJCM01152604.1:0-23469 GCA_018326385.1 Flaveria bidentis | reverse complement strand
TGTAATCGATTCAAGCAATATCAACAAATTCACAGTTCATTGATGTAGCTAAGACAATTACAAGAGTAAGAAAGCAGTTAGCAATTCTCAACAACTTACTTGATTTCTCTGTTAAAATTGTATCTGAAAATTGCATGCAATTGCTCTCTCCCTTTTTCTGTTTTTCTCTTCTGTTTTCTATCACTCTCCTTCTGTTCTCTCTATTTGCATGTATTCTCTCATGCATTCTTTCTAACTAACTCTCTAGTCTAAGCTATTTATACTAGCAACTAAGGAACTAACAATTTACAAAACTAGTCCCTATACTAGTACAAACTATAAAATATATACACAAAGACTAAATGTTAATCTTCCAAGGGTTCTAACAAACAACTATTAAAGCGTTGCTAGTTGGAAGGTCTATAGCGAAGTGTCAGAAGGTCAACAGTGGAATATAGTATGGTCAACTACATGGGTTTTAAAAAAACGCAATGTAGTATATCAAAGGTCTGTAGTGAAGTGTCAGAAGGACTATACTAATGTCCACTAGTTCATAGCAGTTTCTTCCAAAGGTTAATTGGCTTCAGAGGAACAAGTTCTTCTTAGGCTATTTATACTTCGGAATAGGCTACTTCTTCCGAGGCTTGGGGACTTCTACTTCGAAAGTCATTGTCTTGACTTCTTCTAAGTCTTGAACTTCAAAAGAGAAGACTTTGTTTTAAAAGTTGGTTTTTTCCTTCATAGGTTGATCTTGTACTTGTTTTCGGAAGAACTCCACTTGCCTTCAGAAGTTCCACACTCAGATTCGAAAGTCCTTTATTAGTTGCATAAAATTGTCTAAGTGTTTGGTTTTGGTTGCACCAGCCTTTCTAGATCGAACATCCTTTCACAAAGGCATTCCTTACAACAACTTCCAGGAAACAAATTCATGATATTGGCATGCAACATTTACACATAATACAATGATCTACATAAGACAATTTTTAACGGGGAGTTACAAGCTACACTTTGTTTTACTTAGCTAAAGTTCTTTTCACTATATATTTCTTTAGCAAGGTTTTTATTAAGGTGGTACTTAAACCATTGAAGTTTGAAAATTGTTATCCAAGAAGGAGTCTTATGAATTATTATCATAGCAAGTTGATAAACTCTTAGTCAAACTTTTAGATAAGTTACTATGCTACTTATCTACCAAATAGTTTTACTTGTTTACCAAATTGATTGATTTTTTTAATATATATATCATATTAATTTAAATAAGAAAATGTACCTCTCGTATATATTTTCATAAGCTATACATTTCTCTTCTTCTTGCTTTTACTATTCTCTCTAAACTAATCTTGTGTTAATTATAGTTATATTATAACATATATAACATTACAAGTGGTAAAATGATACATAATTTGTTAATGTGATTACACATCAATGACTTTAGTTATATTACTAACTAGGCTATAATCTCATATATTAAATGGTATGATAAAGAAAATAATTTATAGTTACTTATTAAAGTTAAGAACAATAAGGAGATATTTAAAAAAATATGATTAGAAATTACGTATAAGTAATGGTTCATTTGATAAAACAATAATATTTTTCCTTAACACATCTAAAAAAATTATTTCCAAATCACTCGTTAGTAAAAAAATGTTTCTGAAAAATATATTTTCTAAAAATCTTGTTTATATTATTTTTTTGGTTTTTAATTTCAAGTTTTGTACAAAAACTAAAAGAAATTGATATAATATTGTAAGGTTTTATATAAGGCTAATGCACCTAAAACATTCAAAGTCTTTCCTGCATGCATGCACTGAAGTACAGAAGTATGCTTCGGAAGTTTTACACTATGCACTAGAAATATTCGAAGTGTAAAATCTGCCGAAGCCAAGACCAACATCTTTCGAAGCCAAAAGTGAAGTCTTTCGAAGTTTCAAAGACAAAGTCTTCTGAAGCCAATAAGTGAAGTAAAATGATCTTTTGAAGACTTTCGAATACATACTTTATCTGATGTACATTACCATATAGTTGAACTTATTGCAACTCTATTCAGTCACCAACTTACATAAGTTGGTGAAAAGGTCCATGCTTTTGGTAACTGTACATTAAGGTCTTGAGTCTATTCTTTCTACTTTATATTCTTTTATCCTTTTTGTAATAATTAGGATGTGAGCAATAGTATGTCATAGTCACTAGTCAAAAGGTAATCTGCCATTTGGCTCTACATTTGATTTTGTTGTCTAGTTCAAATGTATCTAGCTGACCTTCTAAGTATGGTCGGTTGTAGGATTGATAGGTTCAAATAGATTGATGCCTGTTTGTTATGAAGCAATTGACAATTTATATGAACAAAGTAATCAACACAAACAAATATAAGAAGAATTCATAGAGTTTCAATTGATATTAGTAAGGATTACAATGTGCAAAATGAGAGAACTTAACAATAGTTTCAATGTTTGTCAAAATGTCTAACCTGCACAAAAATAAGCAATCTTATTTATACTAATAACAATAAACAAAAAGAACATATATTTACATAATAAGTTCCTATACTGTGACAAAAGCTAATCTAAAGACTAAAATACTAATCTTTCTAGGGTTTCAACAATACCCCCTAGATTTGCATTGGTCTTCAGCAAAAAAAATCATCTGGTTCTTCCTTGATCTTGAACATTGGTTTCTCTTTATACAATTCCAATTCCTGAAGAGCCTTCTTGATTGATGATTTTAACTTTTCTAGTAGAATCCCTTGCTCAGGCTTTGAATTATTTGTCTTTATCTCCATTTTCTCAATTACCAACAGAGTTTCTTTGGATAAACCAGCTATATCCACATTTGCATACATTTCAATTGAAGTTGTATTATCTTTTGTATATATCTCTAGCACTCCTTTGCTTGAAATTTACATGAACTCTATGTCTTTTATATCTTTCTTCATAATGTTAGCATATGCCAATGCCTTTCTCAACGAAATCCTTTTCATTACAGCATTCATGACTTTAAATATAGTCATGAAATACTTTCTATCATTCTCAACTTTAGTAAAATCTACTTGTTCAAACTTTTGATTGGATAAGAAGGATAAATAACTTGGATGAAGGAGTTTTAACGAATCATATCATTATCCCAATCTTTCATTTCTAACCAACTTCGAGTGAAAGTCTATTGAATTATAGATCCATCTCAGGATTGGTTTGGAAGTTTGAGTACCATCTATCACTTTCAATCCTGGATTTGTAACTTTATCCAAATACTTATCACTAAAAGTATCCAATAGCATTCTTCAATAGATACACTTGATTCTCATTTCTTTGATTTTCTCTTCAACTTAGCAAAATACTCCTTATCTTCTTGATCACAACGGGTTTGCAGAAAAGCTGGCATTCTAGTTATTCCCTTGTCAAGTAATTTTACAAATTTCTCTCTCCTAGCATCCTTTGAAGGATTAATGAGAGGTAACTTGTGTAACTTCTTTACATCTTGACCTGGAAGTTTTATTATGCTTTTGTAAAAATGATATACATCACAAATAGCATTTACTCTTTTCATCAAGAAAGCATCAAATACATCATCATACTTCCATGCAACAATCTTTACATTCTTTGTTTTATCAGGCACAATCATTGCATTCAGAAGCTCAGAGATAGATTGTCCTGTTTGAAGCACAATTCTCACTAAGTCACCTGCAGATCTTGACTTGTTCCACAATTGCTTTTGTTCTAAATCAACTTTATAAGCACTTTCCTCTGATCATGGAAACATATCCATCAATTCTTTCCTCTTTTCACGAGTTTTTCTCGCTAAATCCATAGCTTTAATCTCTCGAGGCTTTAGAATCTTTGTTCTCTTTGTAACTCCTTTAGATTGTCCTGTACATCTTCTCTGTTTCTTGGAAACTTTTAACTAGTCTTCTTAACAACTCTCTTTGAAGTTTATTCAACCTTTTGTCTTTGATAGTTCCTTTTCTGCAACCACATTCTCAAAGCAGTTATACTCATATCTTCAGGATTTGGGTGGTGCAATTCTATTACAAGAATATCATCAATGTTTAAGCTTTCATTCAAAAGAGTCCATTCACCATGTTCAAGGCTTATTTCATTTGGATCTGCTGGAGTTGAAGACTCAAGCATACATTTTTCATACTCTTCTTTAGATTCTTCAACAGTCACTTCATCTATTACATCTTCTATAAGCTCATTAGGATTTACATGCGCATCCTCAGTCTTGCCTTGTTCTTGATTATCAAGCCTTTATTATCTTTCTTGTTTTTGAAGACCCAATTGGTGCCTATTGGTACTTGACCAGATGGTAGCGGACATAGGTTCCAAACCTTTTGCCTTTTGAATTGAACCAATTCCTCTTCCATTGACTAAACCCAACTACTATACTTTAAGGTTTCTTTTACTTTCTTGGGTACCATTTGAGACAAAAAGCATGAGTACAGGCAGACATCCCATTGTGTGTTTGTCTCCTTGTTATCACACCTTCAAAGACTTCCCATATGATGTTCTCAGCTGGATGAGTATTAGGAATCCTAAGCCCCAGTTGCAAAGAAAGATCCAGGTTGGACATATTTTGCTAAGAAGCTTGAACACTTGGACCACCTTGAAACCATACTAGAAGAAGACTGCTTTAGAATAAAAGGTGGTGAAGAATTCTTACAAGAAGAAAGAAGCTTTAGAAGAATTTCATGCTGCTCAAGCTTCATCAAGCTCATCCTCAATGATTTAACCCAAGCCTCTTTTTCACAAACACCTATGAACCCCCATGCATAAATTTTGGTTCAATATATTCCTCTTCATTGGAAAATCCCAAGACCAACAAGGCTTGGGTTGCCAATAAAAACTAACTTTTTCACCTTATGTGCAGGGACATCCATATGACAAGAGCAATAATGTGTGGATTGTTGATAGTGGATGCTCCTGGCACATGACAGGGAACACATCTCTCCTTCAATAATTTCAACATTTTAATGGAGGTCTTATTTAATTTGGAGGTGAGGTTGGAGGATACATTTCTGGCAGAGGAAGTGTATCCAACGACAAGTTAAAAGTTGACAAAGTATACTTTGTCAAATAGCTTGAACATAACCTCTTAAGTGTTTCTCAATTCTGTGATGAAAAGCATCAAATTCTTTTCACAGAACATGAGTGCATTATCCTCAATCCCAGGATGACCATTCATCAGGAATTGGTGCTTCTTAGATCTCCTAGGAAAGAGGATTTGTACAAGCTAGATATGAACAATGCTTCCCCATTGGGTGAAGTATCATGCTTTCTTTCCAAAGCTGATGGTGATGAGTCAACACTATGGCATAAACGTATGTGTCATGTCAATTTTAAAACAATGCATATATTGGTTAAACATAACTTGGTATATGGTTTGCCTAAAAAGGGATTTTTTTTCTAAGATAACTATGTTGCATGCCTTAAAGGGAAGCAACATAAAACATCTCATAAATCCAAAGTTGTTAACTCTATCACCACTCCATTACACTTATTACACATGGATCTTTTTGGTCCCACAAGTATAATGAGCATTAGAAGGAAATCATACTTCTTTGAGATTGTTGATGATTTTACAAGATTTACATGGGTTTTCTTTTTAAGAACTAAGGATGAAACTGCTGTAACGTTAAAATCTTTTATTATTAAAATTGAAAATCAAATTGATCATGAGGTTAAGATAATTATAAGTGATCAAGGGTCTGAGTTTAAGAATCAAGTTCTTGAATCATTCGGTAACTCAAAAGAGATTGCCAGACAATATAATGCTCCTACAACTCTTCAACAAAACAGTGTTGTTGAGAGGAGGAACATGACACTGATTGAGGCTGCTCGGACCATGTTAGCTAATTCAAAACATCCTCTAACATTCTGGGTAGAGGTAGTTAGCAATACATGCTATGTGCAGAACGGGGTTCTTGTAGTTAAGGCACATGGAAAAACCCGTTATGAGCAATAGAACAAGATGCTACCATTTATTGGCTTTCTAAGGTCCTTTAGCAGCAGGTGTACCATACTTTAGACAAAAGACTATTTGGAAAAATTTGCTAAAAAGTCATATGATGCTATCATTGTTGGATATTCCTCTAACTCTATTGAGTATAGAGTTTATAATGTAAAAAATCAACAATTTGAGAAATCATCCAACATTGTTGTTAATAAGCACACTCCTTGTGTTAGGGGGGAATGGCCCTAATCATATTTTTGACTTAGAATTGTTTCCCAACTATTCTAGACCATCTTGTGAGAAAGTTTTAGTTAGAACAGATACTCAAAGTGATTTTGATGAGGATCAACAGTTTGAGTTACCCAGACCACGCTCATGTTCTCCAAGAGTAGCTGAAAATCAGGTTCCCACTATCTTAAGATCTCATAGTATGACTATTTCAAGAGATAGTGGAGCTACAACCAGTGGTCTACCTAGTGAGCCTCAAAACTCATTTGGTGACACTACACATTACCAAGCTGATAGAAGTAACATTTTGAAGGAATATGGAATTATATATCTGGCATCTTAGAAATATTTGATATGAAAGATTGTAAGCCAACCAAGATGGCCATACCCAGAAACCACAATCTTTGTCCTGATTCTAAGCGGGAGGATACTGATCCACATTAGTATAGGGCAATTGCAGAACCGTTAGAAGGGGTGATGCACTTTACAACACAACAACACACCAGAGGAGAGTCCTTTAGAACACTTAATAGTTTAAATAGGGAATTGGTTAACAATTATAAGAGATGCTAAGAACACAAGTAAAAGAGAAAAAGAACAAGATAGCAACAAAAATATTTTGGTTTTCAAGAATGTAGTATTTTGCTTCTCAAGTTCAATTACAAAGTGTTACAAATCATAATGGAAAGTTACAAGTACTTGAGATACATATAATACATCCTACAGCCAGCCATACTTTTAAAGCCAGCTAGATACACAAGACTTGACAACAAAATTAATGTAGAGTCAAAAAATAGATTGCCTTTTGGCTTGTGACTATGACATGCCATAGCTCACATCCTAATATACTACAAAAAGGATAAAGTACATATAGTAGAAAGTTAAAACTCAAGACCTCAATGTACAGCTTTCCAAAAGCATTACCTTGTCACCAACTTGTGCAAATTGGTGAGTCAAACAGAGTTGCAGTGGAAAGGTGGTTTAGCTTTATGGAAAAGTACATCAAATAATAGCATGTACATAAAAGTCTTCGGAAGAAATTTGTCTTCATACATTTGCTTCAAAATACTTTGTCTCTGAAGTTTTGGAAGACTTCATATTTGGCTTTGAAAGATATTGGTCTTGGCTTCGGAAGATTTTACACTTAGAGCATTTCTAGTGTGTGGTGTAAAACTTCCGAATCATTTCTACTTTAGTTTCAGTGCATGCATGCAGAGAGACTTTGGATGCTTTGAATATTTTGAATGCATCAGATTTATTGGAATCCTTATAGTTGACTTCTAGAGCTCTGCTCATACAAAAACTAAAGGAGAAGATGAGGTGATACAAGTTGAAATCAGGAATGAACATTTAAGAATAGATGAACAATGCATTAGAAAAAATCTTGAGTTGGGAGAACAAGAAATAGGTCACCCACATGCATTTGAGAATGAATACATAGTAAAGATCTTCTACGTGATGGTATGATGGTGATTTTGACAAGGTTGAGATAAAGTAAGGGAGATTGTGCAAGCCCTATAGATTTCTATGTCATACTCACCTCAAGTTTATCTCTAACAGGAAATCAGGATTAGATAGATTTTCAAGGCACATCTCATCTGGAATCATTGGTATCTTTGAAGGGAGAAGTTACAATTACTCAAAGTACATACTGAGGTGTTTGTGTGACCGAATTAGAGTCAAAAACCTGAGATAATGTTAATGTTTCCAATGTTTATGCAACTAATCATTAATGGTGAGTTGCATGGGATAGACAGAGATGTTGATGTGTTTCATCAAGCACACCCAAGAAGATTTGTACTAAATAAGATTAGTTAAAGGTATGATGGTGAAGATATGTAAATGTTTGCACACATGGCTGATGCTAATGCCAACATCCTGTTAGATCTAGGAACAATAGGTCTAGATCATTTTGTATAGGCTTAAAACTTTAATCAATACTTGAAATGAATTATTATAGTTCATTATTTTGATGTATGCATTATGTATAGAGGTTAACTCCTATTTGTGTTGATTTATGTATTTTTGCCGGTAAAACATTATACTTGGTCAATTTGTGAAATTGACTAAGTGTAACAAACATCTAAGGATGAACATTTTTGTTCTTTCGTAGATATGTTTATTACAAAAAAATCATCCGAATATCTCCAGTGGAAGAACAAACATCTACAAAAGACTATGTACTTACAGAGTCCAAACACTTGTATTTAAATAATACAACTGTTACAAGTCAACAAGTCAACACGTTAACAAGATAGTTGTGCAAATCCTAAGAGATCAGGTGTTTACTTAACTGAAACACACATGCCTATAAATATGGATCCTAGTTTTCACATCAACATAACGGCACACACAATATACACAAAAGACGAACACAAACATCATAAACCCTAACAGCCATCACATCAACATCAACACAATCGAAACATTTATTGTCTATAATGTGCATTGTTTATTCATCTTTAATCATTGATTAGTTTTAATGAAATACGTTTGAATTAAATCTTATTTTCGCATGAATTGTTTTCATATCATTATGTTCGTCGTAATCATCAATCATTATATTTTACATTTAGACAAGGTTAATGTTGATTCCGCAAAACATTAACTTGATTTACAATAACACTAATAATTCATGACTGCGATCCTTGGATTCACAGGTGGTATCAGAGCCAAGTGCTCATTGATCTAGACCGATTGATCTATCAGTGTTAATAGTGTTTGATTGTTTGCTTGCTTAACTAGATTTGTCAATTTTTGCTGATTAGATCGATTGTTTTAAATCAAATCATTTTTCTGTGAACATTGAAAACAATGAATTGTCATTCAGCGAGTACTGTTCCATTGCTTGACTAACTTAGATCCATACTCAAATAAATTGAAAGGTGGATTTGGTTTATTAATTGACATTCATCAACAGTTCAAATTTAATTGAACAAATACATTAACAAAATCCTTGATTTGATAATCAATTATCATTAAAAGGATTGACTGATTCGTGACCTCAATTGCTTAATTTTCGATGATTAAGTTTTTGTCACTAATTAGTTCATTACTTAAAAAAAACTCTGTAACAGTTAAAATCTTAGATCTTAACTAATCATGAGTAACTTTGGTCGATCATCATACCAACCTCCAAAGTTGGATACAAAAGCAGATTTAAAGTCCTAGAAAATCAAGTTCAGGAATCATATTAATAATACAGACTCTGATTTATGGGTTTCAATAACTGAAGGTCCTTATATTCCACCCACTATTGGGCTGGATTATAATGAAAATAATCAACCCATTAGTACAAAGGATATGTCACCTAATGATATTAACAAGGTTAAAGTTGATGTTAAAGCATATAGCTTGCTTAGTATGGCTTTACCTAAAGAAATATTAATCAGATGTGAGAACTATAAAACAACAAATTCCACCCACTATTGTGGAAGATTTTTCATACACACTGTGAAGGAAGTGATGAGATCAGAAGCATTAGTTGAGACACCCTTCGTTCACAATATGAAACCTTTCATCATATTGAGGGTGAATTAATTCCTCAACAACTCCATCAATTTATGAAACTTGTAGCAGAGATGAATATCATGGAGTTGAAATATACAAATGAGAAATTAAACAAAAAGATGCTTTATACTTTGCCAGAAAGTTGGAAACAAATAGTGTCAAAGTTCAAGAACACCATTGATCTCAAAACAACAAGTTTAGATAAATTGGTAGCTAAATTTGAGGCTTTTGAAATTGATGAAAAATCAAGAAACAAGAGTGTGAGAACACATGTCTCACCCTATTATTTTAAAGAATCAAAAGTGATGGAAGTGCCTTTATTTCAAACAATGATAGTGACAACTCTTGTACTTTGAATGAAGACGAAGACGAAGTAAGTTTCTATGCATCAAAACCTTCAAAAAATCTTCTCAAAGTAAGTCAGGAAAAGAAAAGGAACAACTGAGGATAGAATCGCCAGTGTGTGATTTGAAAAATCACAATACTAAAGATTGTTATTTTAGTAGTTATTATTCTATTTGCAATATGAATAATCACATGACATCTGACTGCTACTTAAACAAACACTATGCTATATGTAACAAAAATAACCATTCAACTTAGGAATGTTATTTCATTAAAATGAACAAGTCAAAAACCAAAAAGTAGAAACAATCTAATAAAGCAGAATCAGATTCTCAATCTGCTGATAGTGAAAAAGATTCAAAAACTAAGAAGCAGCAACAAAAACAAAAGCCAAAACCAAAGGAGAATACATCCACTGATGTTAAACCTATGAGGAAAAGAGTTGCATTTCAGCAATCCAAAACACCTCACAAAAAGGTGGTTTTGACTAAAGAATGAAATAAATGCTAATGATGCTTTCTTTGACAATTTGAACAAGGAACTCTTGTACCTTATTCAAAATGAAATGATGATGAAACTTTCCACAATCAAGGGTCATCATCAAACTCCAAACAAAAAACCAACAAAGATAAGATCAATAAAGAATAAATGAGAAACTAGAATCTGGTTCAACAACCTCATCTTCAACAGAATCATCCTCAACTTAAACAACTTAGAATTCATCAATTAAAACTAAAACTAATACTAAATCTTCAAGACTTATTCATGAAGGAGTAACAATTTTAGACACTACTGGCAAACCCAAGGTCATTAAGGCTTGTGTTGTCAATTCCAATTGATTTATTTCTGTGTGTAGGAACAATTTTGGAGAGCTGAAAACAAGTGGTATGTTAACAGTGGTTGTTCCAGGCATATGACGGGAAACTGTTCACTTCTCCATAACTTCAAGCATAAAAATGCCTTATATGTGGCATTTTGTGGGGATAAGAAGGGAGGTAAAATAGTTGGTGAAGGAATGGTAACTAATAGTGTGGCCCTGTCAGCACAAAGAGCATTGCTGAAGATCTATACTACTATGTAGTAACGGATGATTACTCAAGATTTTCTTGCGTAATGTTTCTAAAAGCCAAATCAAAATCTTTTGAGTCATTCAAATATCTAGTAACTACTTTGGAATCACTCTATTTTAGCCAAAATATGTGAGTGAATTCTTAAACAATGAGGCATGGGTCAGTGCAATGCAAGAAGAACTCCTATAGTTCAAGAAGTTAGGAGTATGGGCCCTTGTGGACAGACCAAAAGGTGCTAAAGTGATAGGCACTAAATGGGTGCTGAAGTGTAAGAAAGATGACCAAAGGGTCATAATCAGGAATAAGGCTCAACTTGTATTTCAAGGATTTCGACAAGTCGAAGGAATAGATTACAATGAAGTGTTTGCACCGGTGGAAAGGATGGAAGCAATAAGTATCTTTCTAGCCTATGCATCTTACATGAAGATTAAAGTTTATCAACTAGATGTGAAGAGTGCATTCCTTCATGGTGAAATCCGTGAAACAGTCTATGCCAGTCAACCCCGAAGGATTTGAGGATCCATATCATCGGGATAGAGTTTACAAACTGGACAAAGCTCTTTACGGGCTCCATCAAGCCCCTAGAACCTGGTATGAGAAACTCTCAACTCATCTTGTGAAACACGGTTTTTGCAGAGGAGTTATTGACTGTACATTGTTCATCAAAGAAAAGGACGGAGATTTACTGCTGGTACAGATATATGTGGATGGCATAATCTTTGGTTCCAAAAACGAAGAATTATGTAAATAATTCGAATCTGTAATGAAAGCAGAGTTTCAGACGAGTGCCATGGGGTGATGATGTTCTTTCGTGGCTTACAGGTGGATTAGACACCAAAAGGAATCTTCCTGCATTAGACCAAATATGTGGGAGATATCCTCAGTCGATTCGACATGGAGAATGCTTTGGCAGCTGGAACTCCACTTGCCACGAACCATGACGTGGCACCCGATGAAAATGGTGATCTGGTTGATGCCACAATGTACAGAGGAATGATCAAATCTCTCATGTACCTCATAGCCTCGCGTCTTGATATCATGTATGCCACGTGTCTTTGTTCCAGATCTCATCGGAGTTAAAAGGATCTTTCGTAATTAAGAGGGTACTCCAACACTCAGGTTGTGGTATCCTCATGACAATGACTTTGAGCTTACAGCGTATAGTGACTCGGACTATGGTGGTTGCAAGATGAATAACAAGTCAACATCAGCGGGATGTCAGTTCTTTGGTAGACGGTTAGTCACCTAGCAGTGTAAGAAGCAGACATCAGTTGCTATATCAACATGTGAAGTTCAATACGTTGTTGCTACAAGTTTTTGTTCACAAATAATTTGGATTCAACAGCAAATGCGCGCTTACAGTTTGCAATTTTCTAACACGCCTATTTTTGTTGATAATTCTGCTGCAATTGTTGTAACCAAAAATCTGGTCCAACACCCTAAAACAAAACACATCGGTATTATATATCACTTTATACGTGGCTGTTTTGAAAAGCAATTAATCAATGTGGTTAAAATTAATACTGATATTAAACACGCCAACCTCTACACAAAAGCATTTGACAAACCATGTTTTTTATATCTTTTAGAGGTTAGTGGCGTGAAAAAGAAAAGTGATGTGATTCAAGAAGACAACAGTTCTTAGTCCGATAATTAGTTTCTTAGTTATTTTTTTTTCATGTCTATTAAAATTCGAAAACACAAAAAGAGTTTCGGTTTTATAATTATAAAGGGAGAATAGTTTTAGTTTTGTATTTAATTAGTTAGAATATTTATTTACTAAAAAACAAGGGGGGAGGGCAGGTTAGCTATAAGAAATGAAATCAAATCTGTGATTTTGATTCAAAGCTTATGGAAAATGACAGTACACAGGGAACAAATTGGTTGGCACTTCAAAACAAATTTGATGAAAATGCTAACTTCAAATTACAAGTCTAAGAAAACTAAGCACAACAAAAGAAAAATGATAGTAAAACTAGTTTGCTACTGAGGTAACATAGAGAAAGTAGACCTAGATGTTGCGAATTCATTATATGATGTGTCGGTAGATTCAACACAATAGATGAGTAGACTTCATTGGTGAATTAAAATTCAAACTAATTTGTTCAACTTGCTGTGGGTTCTCATCTTATCCCTGGTTAACACAATCAATGCATTTCCAATAAGGGGTGACGAGCAAAGTAAACGCCACAAATGTGTGTGGATGACCTTATAAATGAGCAAAGCACATGGAAAACTGCTAAAAGCAATCAAGCTAATGACTAATGTCGTTAGTGCGTTGTGTGCAAAAGAAACAAATGCTCTAACAAGAAGATAGGTTGTGTGCCTTTCTGTTGGGCGGTGGGACTGACTTGAGGATAAGCATAACCTAAATATTCTAGAATACATTGTTGTTTGCGCCTCTCTGCTATAGGATGGCACTGACCTAAGGCTTGGCATCTCTTTGGAAGCTCTTAGAATAGTTTCTTCCTGTCCAATACCCGTATGATTCCATAATGAATCTTTCCATAAATGATCAAATTAACTTGAAGCTGTTCTACTCAAACCCAAAACAAAAAAAGCATGTTTTGCTTTTCTTTCAAGTTTCAAAGTTGTTTTCTATTTTCTAGTCTTTCATAGTGTAGACGTCGCACTATTCAACTAGATGAATTCTGTGAATCACTCACTAAAAGGGGTCACGTCTGAGGTCACTAATCGGTTTGAAACTAGAAGGATCACGGCTGAGGTGATCAAATGGTGTTAAATAAAAAGGATCATGTCTGAGATGATCAATGGGAAGAATGTTTTTTTATCAAAAGTTAATAATTTTAAGTATTTGAAAGTGTATGAGTTAAGCTCATAAGTATGAGCCAATCGTACGATTGAATCATAAGGATGAGCCAATCGCACATTTGAACCATACGAATGAGCCAGTCACCCGATTGGACCATGAGTATGGGACAACCTTGCGATTGGACCACAAGATTGAACCAATCGTATGAATGGATGAAGGAATATGAGCCAGTCACATGACTGAACCCCAGTCGCATGACTGAAGCATGAATATGGGCTCAGTCGCACGACTGAAGCATGATTATGCGTCTAGTCGCACGACTGAAATTTAAAATAGTATAAATAAGGGGGTCAGTCGGTCGTAACCCTTACCACCCTTCAAAGTTCTCTGAAATCACCCATACACAAATACTCTGCCCAAATTTCATTTGACTGATATTACTTACTGATTGTGATTCTAAGTGTGTTCCACTCATCTACAGATACTGGGAGACTGAAATCGATCCAAATGAACATCTTAATCACATCTTTACGGACCGATTATGCTAAAACCTAGAACCGAAACTAAACCCTAAAATAGACCACTTAAATGGTCATAAAAGTTGATCTAAAAGACATTAAGTACTATTTCGAGTCTTTGTGAGTCTAATGAGTCTAAACACGAAGTCTAATAAAATGTTTTGACAAATATTCAAATCCATGGGGTTCTATAGTGAAGGATACGAATGGTCATGTTGATGAACCTCAGTCGCACGATTGAGCTAGGCACACGATTCAATCACACGAATGAATCAATTAGTGACTCAGTTGCAAGACTGACTCAACCGCATGGTGTAGCGTACGACTAAGCTCAGTCGCAGGCTCAATCGCACGACTGAACTCAGCCGCAGGCTCAATCGTATGACTAAACTCAATCGTACGACTAAAACTCAGTCGTAATGTTCAGTCGCATGACTAAACCAGTAAGATCAAAGCAGTTTAAGTTCCAACTATCTTCTGTTATGCACAAATCTAATGTATATTTTCTTGTGTTTCAGCAACACGGCTGATCAATAGATGATGAGAACGAAGCATAATATCTATGCACACTTAGATGCTACTAGTCGGAATGCTTCCGAGTTTGCTGCGATCATAGCCTTTCTGAATAGATCGAGGATCTTCAAGGCCATATCTACACCCTGCACGCCATACAAATCGTTACAGCAGACCTTCTGGGAAGGTGCTACAGTTGACAGGTCCACAGAGCCCCATAGTATTCGGAGCTTGATCTTCGGACAGGAGATTATTGTTACTGCTGCAGATCTAAGGTTAGTCCTAGATCTGGGTGAGGATGATGCCCATCCAACCAAGCTACACCCTCTGACTATTTAGGAATGCTTTTTACGGATGAAGTACACTGTGGACATCAACGCAGGTTTGCTCAAAAAGAGAAACTTGTGCCCCTAATTGAAGTACTTAGCACATGTCATTCTCAAGTGCATAGCGTCAAGGAGTGGAGGATTCGACAGATGTCAGATCAAATCCAGAACGCATAAGGGCAAAGAAGGCTGCTGCATATACCCGAGGTTTTTACAGATGATTATTGATGAGAAGCTTCCTTCACTACCAAAAGAAAGGGATGATGCCGTTGTTCAAGAGGTTATGGATGACACTACATTGGGTCGGATGAAGGTCTACCGTGGGAAGTAGGTGAAGTTCCTGGTCAGGAGATTGTTCGGCCATTTGGCCGGTGAAGATTATGTGGCGCCCTCTAGCAATAAGTGGCGTCACGATGATAGCGACTCTGATGTTGAGCCAATTGAGCTGCCCACCGATGAAGAAGACGACAATGATGACGACCATGATGATGGTCAAGATAGTGGTGCACCTGGTGGAACAGAGAAGGCTGCCTTCCATCAAGACTTCCTGCTCGATGAAGAGGAAAAGTCTAATAATGAGCCACTGGTGAGGTCAGTTGGTAGTCGAGTTGTGGCTACTGACAAAGGGAAAGAGGCGGTTGGGGGATGCCAGGCTGGGTCGAAGTGTGTTGCTACAGATGTCAGTGATCCTATTTACACCCCAGACCAGCCACTCAGCCCAGGAGGAGCTTCTACTGTAAAGAGCTCAATGAAGAGAGGATGGCCCACCCTTATGGCAAAAAAGGTAAGAGGCCAAGATTCACTTTGATGACATCTTCAAATACCACTGCCACTTCAACCACCACTACCACACCCACTACCACCATTGCCACTGCCACACCCACTACCACATCCACCACTCCATCCACCACTCCATCCACCACTCCATCCACCTACTCGACCACAATCCATTCCCATCCCTCCTCCCATCTTCACCACATCCACCACTACCACAACCACTCACCAAGCTGGTCCCTCCACCCAATCCACATTCACACCCGGACCTACTCTACCCATGGTCAGGTTAGAGGAGCAGTTCGCTAGCCTGAACCGATGGTGCTAAAGCTTATTGCTACTGATGATCTGAGCGCCACTCAGATCAATCAACTGATGGCGGTGAATATGACTCAAGCAAAGCAGATCGCTCCGATGAGTGAGAAGACACTCAGTACAAGAGAGCATTAGGCCAAACCCACAACGTACTAACAAGTCAAAACAAGATGGTGATGGCTTCGGTAAAGCAAATTGAAGAACTTGAGGAAAAGAATAAGAGGATCTTGCTAAAACTGAAGGGGTCAAAGAGTGAGCTGTTGAAGATTAAGGATGGTGATGATGATGATGATGATGAGGATGAAGATGAATATAAGGAAGATGATAGTGATGATGAGGTAGCGGAAGGAAGTGGAAAAGGAAAAGAAGGTGATGATGATGATGATGAGAGGATGAAGGTGAATCTAAGGAAGATGATGGTGATGACGAGGGAGTGGGAGGAAGTAGAAGAGGAAAAGAAGATGATGATAATGACTTGTATGATCGAGAAGGTGATGCATCTGCATCAGCCTCAAATCCATCAGCAAAAGAGAGGCACACGAAGAGAAATCAAGGTCAAGGAGCCTCGTCCTCAGCTACTCAAGCTGAAGAGACACCTCACCAAGGAAAAAGTAATGATTAGATGTTTTTGTAGTTGAAACTTTTGTACTTAAATTATGTATTACATTAATATAATTAATGATTATTAATTTTTAAATGTCTTGATTAATGATTTATGTGTGACGTGCTTAATGTTTAATTAAACAGATGAAGCTCAACAGAAATATGAATATGATGTCGCCCCCCTTTACCAATTCAAGGCTCAACTTACAATGATTCTTGACTTGCAAAGGATTGTTAGAAGATTTGTGAGCTACACACCGGAGGAAGGAGAGATCATCCATGATCTAACATATGAGCAGCTCGCTGAAATGTTCAGCCTGAATCCTGGCGAGCTTGTCAAAGATGCTCCAGAAGTGGAAATTATGAGTGATGATGAGCTGAAAGATGTGGATGAGATTAAGATAGAGGATGTCATAGCAAAGCACTATCCACAGTACAATGACCCGGAAGGAAATGTTATCCCCAACTTGGGTAAAATGTTTGGCAGTGGTACTTTGGAGAAAGAGAAAGAGAAAGATGAAAGTACAGCCCAAGCTTCGGATGCTAATATTGATATAAAGAAAACTAAATGGGTAGCTTGTTTTGCAGAGATGAAAGCCAACACGTACCCCGAAAGCAAAATGCCTACACCAAGCATTATAGAGTCAAAAGGCATCAGAAAGTGTCAGGCAAGATTATAGCGTGGCATATTTTGAAGACTTGGAAGTATATGCTGTTAAGAGGGAGAAATGGATTGAGTACTTTAGATTCCCTCATGATCTGAAGACTCTTCCTGGTTTTGAGCTCAACCGACTGGCATGCTTAATTCTGTTATATGCTAACCCAAGAAAGATGTCAGGATTGTTTGAGGCTGCATTTAAGAAAAAATACCACACCAGGTGGGTAAACTTCAGACCTCAACAACCTAAGAGGTTCATTCATAAGTCTAAAGTTGATCCTATATATCTGGAAAGCCTAAAGTAGTGCTGAAGTGGAGTCCTCCGCGTATAATGTCCAAGATTCCCTTACGGGAAATGCCTCAAGTCATATCTCCACACTTCAAATGGTGGTATTATGACTGGAGGACAGGGGAAGCGGTCATAGTTCTGAACAGAGATGGAAAGATAGAGTCTATGAGGGTATTCGACCCAATGTGGCTCACTAACTTGTCTACTGAAGATGTTTATACTTTATACAAGTGGCCACTGTTTTATGACACGCAAAACATTGTACAAGCTCTTCAATTTCAACACGTTATACGACTCTGCTTTCTATTCAAGATACATGCTGGAATAACAAAAGAAGAGAAGTACAAGAAGTTCATAGAACATGTGAAGAATGTTAGACAATAGAGTAAACTAGGTCCAAGGGGGAGTTTGTAGATACATGTGTTCCTAGTTTATGAGCTTAAATATGAAAGTCTTTCATTTCTTACATATGTGTAATTTGACTATGTAATGAATTATGATATATTCTTTGATGTTTATTTATCTTTAATTCATATGTATGAATATCATATGTAGGTTTGAGGTTGTTGTACACAATTCTAAGTCAAGAATGATTGAGTAATGTGTTCAACCTAGTCGGATGAGTATTCATGCTAATGGCCCATACTTATGGACCATACGCATGAATACATCATGCTTATGGACCAGTCGCACGACTGAACCAGGAGACTAGATAAGTCGTATGATTGAGACATAAGATTAACTTAGTCACACGACTGAACCTTCAGGCGTGCATATGACTCTATCGCATGATTCAGTCGCAAGACTGAACCATGCTAATGGTTTAGTCGTACGAATGGAAACCACTAACATATAAATACCACCTAATTCGTTGAAAAAGATAACACTTTGAGAGATACTTCGAATACACACAAACCCAAGCTGTCCAGAGTGTCCCAAACAGCCTATCCAAGTTCATAATTCATTCCTGATCGATTCCTCTTGTTCTTAATGTTTTGTTCAATCTTATATTGATCGGGTTATCGTTATCACTGATTGGATTGCCAATCAAATAGGATTCCGCACTATTTGATCCGGTTTAAACGCAGAATCAGTTAGTACTCCATACGTACACGGTCCCTAACACATGCCTACTATCTAAGTCATCAGAAGATGAATCTCAGTTGTGGTATAGAAGGCTTGTTCATTCCAACTCGAACAACATTGGTGGAAAAATGACTTATTGGACTACCAAAGAAGGAGTTTTATTGTTCAAGCCATTTTTCTTCATGTTATAAAGGAAAACAACATAGAGTGTCAAATAAATCCAAAATTATCAACACAAACACTATACCACTCAAAGTGCTTCACATGGATCTGTTTGGTCCAAGCAATGTGATGAGCATTGGAAAAAGGCGATATTGTTTAGTGCTTTACATGGGTCTTTTTATTAAAACAAAAGAGTGAAACATCATAAACATTAATGAACTTTGTCATCAAGATTGAAAACCAACTTGACTTAAAAGTCCAAATATTTAGGAATGATAATGGGACTGAATTTGTTAATACTGATCTAGATTCTTTTTGCAAGAATAAAGGCATTGCAAGACAATTCAGTGCACCAAGATCTCCACAACAAAATGGAGTTGCTGAAAGAAGAAACAGAACACTTATTGAAACAACAAGAACAATGCTAGCTGATTCATAATTACCAATCACAATTTGCGTTGAAGCAGTGAATACAACATGCAATGTTCAAAATAGGACATTGATTGTCAAAGAACATCAACACACCTTAAGAGCTTTTATTCAATAGAAAACCTTATATAGGATATCTCAGAGCATTTGGGTGTCATGTATATGTTTTAAAAACAAAAGAATAATTAGAAAAATTTTCAGAAAAGGCCTATGATGGTTTCTTTGTTGGATATTCTTCAACTCCTAATGTCTTATTTGATAAATCTTTGTTTATTAAATCTACAAAAAGATCATCTTGGTTGTTTGATATAGATTCTCTAACAGACTCATTTAACTTTGGTTATTTAAATAATGCAGGATCAAATGATACATGTTATCCATTTGTTCGTCTAAATATGAATGAAGTATCATTGTCTGTTGATCCCCCAAGGTTAAACGCATCAACTCTAATTGAATAAGGAACAACAAATAATAACAACGATTATGCACAAGTGCAACAAAATGGATCCACGTCCGCATATGGAGACACTTCATCAATAGGTTCTGACTCTGCATCCACATATGTTCATTAAGCATCAACGGATATGAATATTACTTCAGTTGATGCTCCAGCCTGTCAAGAACATACAACAACCCTTGGAGATGATATAGCAAATCCTCATATACCATCCGTAGATGTTGTTGTAACTCCTACAGAAGCTCAACCTGCATCCGAAGAAACTCATGCGGAAGATATAGAAAATAAACCTGATGTTCAAATTCAAGAAGATCCCTCCATACCTAATGATGAAGATGAGGAACAGTTTGAGTAATTCCTAAATTCATCAACTGGATTGGATCCATCTACATCAATGGATATGACTAACTTGGAATCATCTATTCTAGTTGAATCAATTCCAAAAACAATAATTCATAAAACTCATCCAATAAACAACATCATTGGTGATTTTAATTAGAGGATCACAAGAAGTCATAGCGGAGCTTCTAACATCTGTCTTTTAAGTTGTTTTCTTTCACAAGTGGTTCCTCCAAACATTACAGTTGCACTAAAAGATAATAGCTTGATTGAAGCTATGCAAGAAGAGATTCAATAATTCATAAAGCAGAAGATTTGGAGTCTAGTTGATTTACAAGAAGGTCATCATTCAATTGGAACAAGATGGCTCTTCAAAAATAAACTGGATGTCAGGGGTATGATTGTGAGAAACAAAGCTCTCATAGGGTGTAGAAGCTTGCCAAAGCTTTCTATGGACTACATCAAGCACCAAGAAAGTGGTATGAAACATTATCATCTTTCTTGTTGAAACATGACTACAAAAGAGGAACTATTGATCAGACTCTTTTTCTCAAGCAAGAACATCAAGATCTCTTAGTTGTACAAATATATGTAGATGACATTATATTTGGATCAACAAACAAGAGACTATGTGTTAACTTTGAAGAGTTAATGAAATTTGAATTTCAGATGAGTTCAATGGGAGAATTAACCTTTTTTCCATGGTCTACAAGTTCATCAGAAAATAGATGGCATCTTCATAAAGAAAGAAAAATATATCCTTCAAATATTGAATAAATATAATCTTGGTAATGCATCCTCATGCAAAACACATGTATCAACAATTGTCAAGATTGTACCTGAACCTATAGGAAAATCTATTGATCAAAGATTGTATAGATCAATGATAGGATCTCTTATGTGTTTAATCGCTAGTAGATCTAACATAATGTTTGCTGTGTGTGTTTGTGCTAGGTACCAATCAGATCCAAAAGAGTCTCATCTAAATGCTATGAAGAGGATTTTCAAATATTTGAAAGGAAAGCCTGCTCTTGGACTTTGGTATCTAAAGGATGGTGACTGTACCCTCTACTCATATTCAAATAGTGACTATGGAGAATGCAATAACAACAAAAAATACACAATTGGTGGATTTCAATTATTAGGACCAAGACTTGTGTCGTGGAAGTTCAAGAAGCAAACAAATGTGTCTGTATCCACAACTGAGGCTGAGTACATACCTGCTTCAGCTGGTTGCTCTCAAGTGCTTTGGTAGCAAAACCAATTACTTGATAATGGTTACAACTTCATTCATACTACAATTTACATTGATAACTCAACTGCTATGTTTATTACTGCTAATCCAGTGCAATATAGTAAAACAAAACACATAAGATACCATATTTGAGAGATTGTTCACAAAAAGGTTTGATTAAGTTAGTCAAAGTGGATACAATAAATCAGCTTGCTGATTTATTCACTAAAGCCTTTGATTCAGTTAGATTTAATTTTCTAATTGAGTCTCCCGGTATGATTAACTTAGATTAATTATTATTAACAAGAAAAGCATGTGTCTGTCCTTGTATATACTTATAAATACAAAATAAAAAAAATTATCCTTCGGAAGATTTACAATTACCTTCAGAAAAAACTTCTGAAACAACTTTTAAAGCTTATAATCTATCTTTGTCTTTTAATTCTACATGACATATGTTTGGGAAATGATAGCACACTATTCCTTTGCTTCTTCTTGAATTCTAAAGAATCATTAAAATCTGATCAAGTTTCTTGATATGTGAGTAGGTTCATCCAAAGTGGAAACTACACTAAGTGCATGCCAAACATAATCTAAAGTAACTGTTTGGTGGAGACTTCTTTTTGAGGATACAACAAGTAAGTCTTATTCAAATGTGACCAAATCACTTATCTAAGCACACTATGTACCAACACTTTATAATGTCTATCTTTTAAAATCATATTCCCTCTCTTTTGTGTAAACAAAGACCTGGGTGTATGAAAAGATCATGATGCTCATCAACCTTTTGTTTTGTGTAAACAAAGACCTGGGTTTATGTCACCTTTGTCTTACAGAAGTAAAGATCTGGTGACCTATTGATGATCATATCTAAGCTCTCAAAAGAAACCTCTATGATCAAGTGTATATTAAATTTAGAGCTTCTACATCAATGCATTAATGAGATGTCAAATGCATCTCAAGATAGAACTTATAACTTAAATTACATGTTTTCTAAGTGTAAAAAGGTGTTGCTTTGACTCACGAAGGGAGGATGAACTCTAAGTGAATTGAATGTGAAGCCCATAACAGTTACCTCTTAATAAACATGAAAACATGATAAACAACATGCCTAGCTGACACAATACTCCTGTATGGATTTAAGTGGACAAACATTTTTGCAATCAGAACTAAAATCAGGTATTAGTTTATCAAACAAATCAATCAGTTAGATGCTTGGTGTTATAGTATGATCCCATTCTATGTGTATATATGCTTCTAAATAGTACTCATTTCAATTTTATTTGTTTTAATTTATTTATTTTAACTTGATTTCTTTCTGTTTGGCATGTTTGGACATACATGTGTCTTTCATGATATTCTTCTTATAAATTTATGATTAATTATTTTGTTCATCATTGATAAAAAATTTAGGGAGAGTAAGATCATGAAAAATAATTAATAGAATTGTCTAATGATTTGTTAATATAAAGGAGTTGCAACCTGAGCACTAACTTGTCTTTTGGATACATGAAGTTTTCAAAATATAATCCTTCTTGTGCACAATTGTCATGAATAAAAAGTCAACAAGGTCCAATAGAAATAAATGGTTCTATCAGTTTATTAGAATCATACAACAGAATAAGTTTCAATCGTGCCTTTTTAAACATCAACAGACATTGCAGTGCATGATTAGCATCAGTAGAAGCTACAGTGCATTGTAAACATCAGTACAAGCTTCAGTGTTTTTTTAATATCAGTAGAAGCTACAGTGCATGCTTAGCATCAGCAGAAGCTACAGTGCATTGTAAACATTAGCAGAAGCTACATTGTTTTTTTAATATCAGTAGAAGCTATAGTGCATGCTTAGCATCAGCAGAAGCTACAATGCATTGTAATCATTAATAGAAGCTACAATGCAAAACTTAAGGGG
>BJCM01152603.1:0-17248 GCA_018326385.1 Flaveria bidentis | reverse complement strand
ATCATTTATGTTTGCTTATGGCTATGCTGTCGTGAATATTGACTAACGCGACACAAGTCTCCATTTGTGTTCGGGTGACGTCATGACACGCTTGTCATCACACCTATATTGCTTCTCTAACGTATACCATGTGTTATGACGATCCCGTCTCGTTACATTCCCGTGTTTCCGCTTTAGCGGGGGTGTGACAATGTGGCTATTCTAAACATGAATAACCTATAAACATTCAAGAACCAGCATCCAACATACACATTACATACGGGTATACACACATAAACTCGTAAAATCATTTCAATACGTTTCCAGCCCCAAAGGTAGTTTAAAACATGTAAAAACCGGGGTCTAGAACTCACCTGGTGCAACTTGGGTGTTCTTCCTTTTTACCCGCTTGCAAAGAGTTCAAAACACCTAAAAACGACACCAAAAACACACACACGAGCACAAACATAACCCATAAGCACATAAACACATAACCGGGATAAAACCCGACATAAAAACATGAAAAACTTGAATTCTTACCTTGAATTCACTTTTCTTCTTCCTCTTCTTCTTAAATCCGAGAGTGTTCTCTGCTCTCTCTCTCTAAAACCGAGAAAAATGGTGAAGTGAGGTGAGGGTGGGTGGCCATACTCCCTTTACACCAACTTTTGAAAGTTTTGTCCTTTTTGGACACTTTTAGTCCCCCCACTTGGACTTTATTGCCTTTCTTGCTTTTATTCTTTATATCTTGACTTTTAAAAATAACTGGGTGTTACAACTTCTAAATGTACACTTAGAATTTGGATATAGTCAAAGTTAAAGACAAATTTTATTATGTTATTAATTGATTGTATTGTATTGATTGATTAGTATTATTCAATGAAAATGATATTTAATATTATTTCAACTTATTTAATTCCATGAGCTATGAACAATCGATTCACATTCGTCCGACCCGATGATTCCGCCGTCGGTCAGGGTGTGACACTGAGGTTCCTCATGCTCAGCCTCATGAGCTCATTAGCCCATCAGCCTAAGCCTTCAGTCTGAGTCTTAACACTCAAGTGAATAACCTTTAGGGGAAAGTTACCATCTCCAGCCTCTAGATCTCAACCAACCTATTCCTAACCTAGAATTCTATGATGATGAAGACGTAGGATTTAGTGAGTACCATGAGTCTCTATATTCCTCCCCTACTCAAAGAGAGATGAGTGTATCTTTCTCTCCCATATCTAGCCACATCATCCACCTAGCACTGAGGTGAATCTCCATGAACCTATTTAGGAGATTCATATGGAAAATACTCTCATTTCTGCAAGTGATTACATTATTAAGATCTCAACCATAGCAACTCAGCCCATTAACACTTCACTTGAAGCTGTCAGTGAGCAGGGGAAATCCAGTAGCCAAGAACATGATGCTGGTGGTGAGAGTGAGGATTTTGGTCTAACTCTCTCATCCCCCAATGATTCTTCTGATGAAGAAGAGGGGAATTTGAGACTAAAGGTGCAAAAACTGTTACAAACATGCACTTACCTAATCTCTAAGGTTAGTCACTTGGAATCTCAGGTGACTACCTTACAAAATAGGGTTAATAATCAGCAACTTGAGATATCTTATCTCAGGGAACAACTAGCTGGAAGACCTTTAAAGAGAGATCATCCATGAACACAAGAACCTGTGGATGTTATTGACCTAACTCCTAGCTCACCTATGTAAGAGGGTGATGCTACCAAAAAGAGGGAGAAAGTCATAACAATCACAGAACCCGTGAGTTCGTCATAGAGTATGGACATTGAGGACTCACCATCCTCACTTGCAATTGTCCATACTCAGCAACTTCCTCAAGTTCACATTGATGTGGACTCTCTAGACTCTCTCATTTAGAGTCTCTTTGATTAAGGTATTCCAAGGGCTATGTCATCCCCACCCCAATGAACTTCAAACTATATAATTAGGTGGAGGTATGATGCTAACAATAGAGCCCTCATTCTTCAAAGAGTTCCAGGGCAGCAAAAAGTCTTCAACTTTCAGACCTTGAACTACTATGAATGTCTTAACCTAATCAACATGTCACTTGTCAATCCAAGCCATTCTAGGAAAGCTGGCAGGCTGGCTCAAAGGATTCGAGACAGGATTACTGAAGTGTTCGGCCTAAGAAGAAGAAAAAGGCAATCAGGTAATGCCATTGGTCAACTAGATGTTAAGGCAGACTCTGAGATCGGCTTCAAAAGGAAAACCTTGATTAAAGGCCCAATGATAAAGCCTAAGAGCACTGTCACACCTACAACTACTTCAGCTGTTTATTCCCTTAGTGAGACACCTACTAGTGAAGATGTATCATAACCTCTCTCCAGCCGGAGCATGGATGCTACTCCAAGAAATGAAGGCCAAATCTCTTTCCACCCTGAGTCACAAAGGTCTGTGGATGATAAAGGGAAAAGGAAATCGACTCCTAAAGAGATTAAGGAGGTAAAGAGAGAGAGGAAGAGGAAGCTAAGGGGAGATAGTTCCATTGGGTCTTCAAGATTCATGCAAGTTGCATTTAGGGCTGCCCCAGACCAAATACTCAAAATGATGAGTTAAAGGCAGTCAGGATTACTTACTTACAGACCAGAAACTATGATATTGATTAAATCATCTCTCTCCCCTTAGAGGAACTAAATAAATTGGCAGACATGGAAATGTCTAAAGAGAGGAAGGAAGTAGAGGATGCAAGATTGCTCTTTCAGATTAAAAAAGAAAAGAGACAGAAAATACTATACAAACATGTTCCTACTCTCTCCCCATTTCAAGAAAGTCTTGTGCAAGAGACTATGGCTACACAAGAACCTTAGGTAGATAAAGAAACTGACAAGCAAAACATGATCAACTACCTGAGTGCCACAGGTCTCAACCAAGCAGTTGCACTTCTTCTCTTATCCTTTGAGTACATTGAGTTTGAGTATCTCAAACAACTTGAACTTCAAGTACTCAAAGAACAAAAGGCTATAAAGAGGAAGATAAGGGAAGAAGCAGCCAAAACAAGAGCCATCATCCAGAAAAGTCAAAAGAAGTATGCTGATAGGCAGAGGATGATGAGCTTCTTAAAGTTGTATGGATTCTTCGGAAGGAAACTTTGACCAATGTCTCTATCAACCATGGATGAGCACATAAGGGTGATCAGACAGAAGATTAAAAGAGGAGAGCTCATTGATTTACACTCCCTACCAAGTCAAGCCCCTCAAGAAGTGGAGGTTAAGGTTGAACCTTTTGAGACAACATAACTTGGACCTCCTGCTGAGTCATAGAAAGCTTCATCTTTTGATCCACAGCAAGGTCAAACTCCCTCTCCTTCTAAACCTGTGAGGGAGGTAGACCTAACTCAGAAAGACAAGACTGAACAACAAGGTGTTGCAGGCCAGTCTTCTCAATTGAAGATTTCAAAGAGGAGAAAAAGGATGACCTCTAAACCCAAGTCAAAGAAGAAGAAGAAGAAGAAGAAGAAGATAGGGTCATCCACCTCTAGACCTCAAAATGAATCAGAACATCCTAAGAAAATGCAACAAGAGGAAGCTCAAACAACTCCAATTCAAGCAGCTCCTCTTGCATCAGGAAGACCCATCTTGTCCTAGACTTACTCCACTTATCCAAAAAGATGGCATATTATCAAAGATCAAGGTATTGAAGATGTCTACACATGGCAGGATATGTTCAATCTACCTTTGCACGATTTCTTTGAGATGAGAAGATACTATGAGAGTCTGAGTGATCCTGACCATCTGATGAAGAAGGGTATGATCATCATCATAATGAGGATTATCAACATCTAAGATCTTCATATGTTTTGGTAGCATCAGCCTAGGGGGAGTTTATAAGGTTTTATGTAAGGTTAATACATCTAAAACATCCAAAGTCTTCTTGCATGCATGCATTGAAGTACAGAAGTAGAGATGCTTCAGAAGTTTTACACCATTCACTAGAAAATACGCTAAGTATAAAATCTTCCGAAGCCTAGACCAACATATTATGAAGCCTAAAATGAAGTCTTCTGAAGCTTCAAAGACAAAGTCTTCCAAAGCCAAGAAGTGAAGACATATTATCTTTCGAAGACTTTTGAATACATGCTTTATCTAATTTACTTTACTATAAAGTTGGACCACTTTCGGCTACAACTCTGTTGACTCACCAATTTTCACAAGTTGGTGAAAAGGTCCATGCTTTTGGTAAATTGTGCATTGTGGTGAAAAGATTCATGCTTTTGGTAAACTGTACATTGAGGTCTTGAGTCTGTGCTTTCAACTTTATCTATTTTTATTCTTTTTGTAATATATTAGGATGTGAGATATGGTATGTCATAATTACTAGTCAAAAGGCAATCTGCCTTTTGACTTTACATTTGATTTTGTTGTCTAGTTAAAATGTTTCTAGCTGGCCTTCAAAGTATGGCCGGATGTAGGATGTATGCAGGATCGGTTTATGTCACTTAACACTTTGTTTTCTCTCAAACTCACTTGAACTACACTCGGATGAAGGCAGAGTCTCTAAGAGTTGATAATAATATAATAAGTAATAAAGAACACAAGAAGTAATTTTCAAGGTACTTGCATATATTGTTTCTCAACTCAAATTGTTATAAGACTCTTACAAGCATCTACTTATGAGTTAAAATGAGAAACTATATATAATACTACCTACAACCGGATATACTTTTCAAGGTACCTACAACCGCAAATACTACAAAGCTATAGTTTAAGGTATCTCAGATAAAGTCTTATCTGAGATATGGTAGTCAGGACATGTCCCTGACTTACCTTTTGTCACCAACTAAAGTTGGTAACTTGTACTATCATAAAAGATGAACAGTGGAATAAAGTATGGTCAACTACATGGCTCTTTGAGAAAGCGTCATGCAGTATCAGAGGTCTGCAGCGGAGTGTTAGAGACTATACTTATGTCCACTGGTTCATAGCAGTGTCTTCCGAAGGTTAAATGGCTTCGAAAGAACAAGTACTTCTGAAGCCATTTATACTTCGGAAGAGGCTACTTCTTCCGAGGCTTGAGGACTTCTTTTTTTCTTCATACTTCGGAAGTTGTCTTCTGATTTCTTCTTCTTAGACTTGATCTTCGAAAGTAAGTTCTTTGACTTCAGAAGTAGAGTTTGTCTTCGGAAGTTGATCTTTCACTCTGTCTTCGCAAGAACTCTACTTCCTTTGGAAGTTCCACACTTGGCTTCGGAAGCCTTTGTAAGTAGCACCAAAATTTGTCTAAGTGATTTGGTTTTGGTTGCACTAGCCTTCTTCTTGATCCAACAATGTAGTATAAAGTATCTCAGATCATTGTAACTTTTCATTGTAATCTTTAACACTTGTAAAAGAACTTGAGAGCAATACATCATTCTTGAAAACCATTTACTTGTGTTGTTTGTTCTTAGTTTTGTCTCATATTTTGCTTGTGTTCTAAGTATCAATCCAATGTGTTACCAGTTCTCTATTTGATATGTTAAGTGTTCTAATAACACTCTTCTCATTGTGTGTTTGTATTGTAAGTGACCAACCCCTCTAAACGGTCATGCATAAACTTTTTATACAGTACAAAACTAGTTACCTTTACTAGAGACAATACACGTTGAAAATCTATAAATGATACTCCATCTGAAATCAGGGTGTGAGTAATTTGATTTTTGACTAAATATCGACGGACATATCGATGAATCACTAAAGCATCGGTATTTGTTACCATGATATACTAGTTGACGGATTATGGTGTCAATTTAAGTTTACTTAGACTTCAATTTAAGTGAGTAAACTTCAATTTGATAACAATTTTTTTTTTCATTGAAAAGAGCTTACATCAAACCAAGGATAAATGATTTAGACTTAAAATATGAAATTAGCTCTACATAATATATACATATAAACTCGAATTTGGACTAAGGACATATGTTGGAGAGTCGTTTTTCTAATACATAGGACCATATTCGAAAGAGCTATTAAACCTACGGTTCTTTTATCTCAACATCCTAAGTCATTGGTTCTAAAAAGTTACAACCCGATTATAATAGATGAAAATTCAAAAATTAATTATAGCCCTACAACTACCAGAAAGGAGATCCATTGCAATCATTCGATTATTATACAAAATACCTAGTTCAAACCCTAGATAGTGTTTGGTATCTAGAATGAAAGATGAAATGAAATGAACAATTAAACATGAATGAAATATAATATATTTAGTTAGCAAATGAAATAAAATTGATCATTACACAAGTAATCTTATTTTTTTATAACATCAAATTCATTCTATCCACCTATTTTTTCACTCCATTCATATTTTATCCTTAGTAATCATCACCACCACACTCTCCAACCTCAACCACCGCTGCCACCACCGCCACCGGCCACCACCACAGCCAGCCACCGCCAGCATGCCACCACCACCACCAGCGGCCACCGCCAGCACCACCATTCGCACCACCTAATCCCAATTACAATAAATTGATTTTATTTTTAAAAGAATGGTTGTTAGCAAAACCTAACGTTCTAAAACCACAAAAAAAACCCTCAAATGCATCCCCAATGTCGCTTAGGACTAAACTCAAACACCTTACCTGCATTCGCACCTTCTCCCACCTCTCTCCTCACCACCACCACCACCACCACCACCACCACCACCACCGTCGCCACCGTCAACCACCACCACCCCAACAAGACGTACACTCCCTTCTAAAAGAAGACCCAATTCAAATACTCTCAGATTTATGGGTCCGAACCTTTACAAACCGCAACCGAACCCATTTCTCCAACCTCACCGGTTTCATCTCCAAGCTCGACCTATGGGTCCTAGCCTACCAACGCACCTGCGCCCACTTCACCGGTTCGTACCCACCGCGCCACGCGGTTCGAACCGACGTCCTCATCGACCTCCTATCTCTCCGCAACACCGTCGTAAAGGGTCAATTTCAGTGGAACATGAGAACACAACCCTACATTCAAAACCCTAATGAGAGAACCCCCTTTTCGAAGCTCTCGAATCGAAAGGTGCGTATGATTGCAGATAGTAGCGAAACTCTGTTTCAAGATTTTGTGGTTCAAGAACTAATTTTGATGATTCTTGAGCCGGTGTTTGAGTCTAGGTTTTCGCCCAAATCGCACGCGTTTCGCCCACGGAGGAACGCGCATACGGTGATTCGGACAATTAGGAGTAATTTTGCTGGGTATGTGTGGTTCTTGAAAGGGGATTTGACCCAAGTTTTTGATGAATTGGATGTTGATTTGATGATCAATTTTGTTGAAAAGGGTGTGACAGATCAGAAAGTGTTGCTTTTGATCAAATCAGGATTGAAAGGATCGTCGAAATCAGGGTGTGAATCGAGTGAAAAGATTAGCAGGAGAATGAAGAAGAAGAAAAAGGGTTTGAAGAGGAAGAAAGTTCTTGATGAAGATGAAGCTAAACCAGACCCTTATTGGCTAAGAACATTCTATGATTTTGCACCTGTGGAAGCTGCAAAGGTACCCAATTATGGCTATTGTGGTATATTAAGCCCTTTACTTGCTAATATCTATCTTAATGAATTAGATCACATGATGGAGGAGCAAATTGTTGGTTTTTTTCATTCATCCAATGATAATAATGTAGTCAAGAATGATCTTATGATTGATGATTGTGGTATGCATACACCCTCGTGGCCTGAGTTTGTTCGCGGGGGTGGGAAAGATAGAACTAAAAAGATGGATTATATAAGGTATGGGGGTCATTTCTTGATTGGACTTAGAGGGTCAAGAAAGGATGCAGTAGAGATTAGGGATATGATAATTGAGTTTTGCGCGAACAAATACGGGCTAAAGTTGGATGAATCAAAGGTGGAGATTGAGCATGTAAGCCGAGGCGTTCAGTTTTTGGATCATGTAATCTGTCAAAGGGTGATTTATCCAACTATTCGGTTTGCAGCAAATGGGGGTCATATTGTGACTCAAAAAAGTGTGGGGATTTTGCTTTCTGTTACCGCGAGTTTGCAGCAATGCATAAGGCAGTTTAGACGGCTTAAGTTTGTTAAGGGTGACAAAGATCCCGAGCCATTACCATGTACTCCAATGTTGTATTGTGGTCAGGCGCAAACGAATGCACAAATGAACAAGTTTCTTGAAACAATGGCTGATTGGTATCAGTATGCAGATAACCGAAAGAAGGTCGTTGGCTTTTGTGCATACGTGATCCGAAGCTCTGTGGCTAAACTATACGCTGCTAGGTATAGGATGAAATCAAGGGCAAAGGTGTTTAAGAAAGCATCACGCAATCTCAGCCGTCCACTTAGGCAGAGTATGGATAATCGAACGCCAGAGTATGCAGATTTATTGAGATTGGGTCTTGCTGATGCGATTGAAGGTATAAGATTTTCACATATGTCTATGATCCCGTCGTGTGATTATACACCATTTCCGAGGAATTGGATCCCGGATCATGAGCAGTTGTTTCTTGATTACATCAAGTTGCAGGATTTGAAATTCTTTTGTGAGCTGCAAAGATCAGTGAAAGAAGGTAGTCTATGCTCGCCTCAAGACATGATTGGTGAGATTGTATGGGACTGCAAGACTCTTGGAGCGCGAAATCTTGGGTTTCAAAGACGGATGAGAACTCCTTTCGAGTCGCGGTCTTGAGGTTTGGTCGTTTGGAATGCAGCAGTTACATATTGAGTTTTGACATGTGAAAGAATAGAAGAGTGTATAGTCTCATTTGATGATATGTTGATGTTGTAATGTCACCAAATAGGTTAATGACCTGTGTAAACTCATAACTTCCCTATTTATAAACATGAACAAAGAAATGATTGTACGTGTAGTGGAGCTTTATAAAACACCTTAAATTTTTAGATTTTGTAGAGGGTGTGCGTTCGCTGCTCCTCAAACTCGTGTGTTGTTACCAATTGTTTATTTATCGAGTTTAATAGAAATCTTACTGTGTTCTCATTACTTGGTGTTTGAGCACAATTGATTCATGCGAGGTTAAGAAAACATCAGCTATACAAAGTAACGTGTGAGTTGATTGGGTTACACCTTAAAGTTATACATAACAGACCTTGTCATCAACAGATTAAGATTATAACACTGATCCTCTAAATTATTAAATAATATAAATAAATATGAAATAATATATATGAGAGAAAGGTAATGGTAATTTAATTTATATTTAATATATTTATTCTCACGTTGGAGTCGGGTCTCGACATGTTTGATTTTGCATAGGTTAATCCCAGTAGGCCAGTACAATGGAGAAGAATCATATATATATATATATATCTCATTTGATAATATGGTCATGTACTCATGTTAGCATGTCACCAAGTAGGTTAAAGGCAATTGCCAATTTTGAGAAAAGAAAATTAAAGTACTACAAAATAATCAAAGCTAATCCAACTGTTACCTTCTAACATAATAAGTAACGCCAACCCGAAAAATATTCCTCAGAAGCATAGAGCAATATGAATACTAACAAATTAAACATTTATCATTATTCTACACCATCTAATAATTAGTTTTTTCACTTCTCTCTTCTTTTAATTATAAATGTTATAATCGTTATTTATAAATAAAAACCATCCATAATTAAAATTTAAAATATGTTAATTTTAAATTTTCAAATATATAATACATGAGTTTATTAAATCTGTATAATATATAATATTTAAATAAATATGATTAAGCCCATGAGATTGTAACCTAGTATAAAACTAAAAATAAATATGATGTTGATTTATCGAACAAAGAAAATAAGACAAGCCTGTAAGAATTAAAAAGTCATTAAATACATAATGTTAGATGAGGAACATACGCCAATTGAGAGTCTAATAACTTTATTTCAATGCCTAACTAATACGTGTGGCTGATTAAATCCTAAAATTTAGAAAATTTTAGAAATAAGAGAAATCGAATATTTTTCTAAATTATCAATTTTCAGTGTTTTTAAATATGATTTGAGAAAAATATACGATTTTCTTAAGTTTACGATGATATATGCAATTATCACTATAAAACGTAAAACACCATAACTTTTAGAAAATAAACATTTCATACATATGATATCATTGAAAGATAAAACTTTGAACATCTACATTATTTCAGATACTTGAAAACTATACTTTGCTTCAGTCGATTAAATCATGAAATAGCTTCTGTTGACGTTGAATACGCATACAAGAAACAAAACACCATTATTACATCAACGGTTGATGACCCACAATTATCTCCAAACATCACATAACAAATAACATCAAATCTAACCTTCTTCTTCATCCTCAAACGCCGTCGCCGGAAACGTACGCGAGAGGCCCGCCGGAGTCCCAAACGTGATCTTCCCAGAGTCACCGGCACAAATATCCGAAACGGTGACCCAAATCAACAACTCCTTACTCTTCACCCCCGTCACATTCCTCATCCGGCGATCTTCAACAAACGCCGTGACCTCGCAGTCGTACGACACCTTCCGGGCGATGGCACGAAAGAGGTGGAAGGCCTTCTTCTTCCGGCGGACCCACACGAAGCCGGTGGCGGGGTTGTGGCCGACCTCCGTGACGTCGGTGATGGGGATGAGGGATTTGGGGAGGTTGAATTTGTGGAGGAGGGCTTGGGTTTTTTGGGCGCAGAGGGCTTCGCCGGTGAAGATATCGGCGTTTTGGCGGTGGGATTGGGTGAGTTGAGATGTCATTTTGGGGGGTTTGGTGATGGGGGTGTTGAGTGTGAGCTGAGGGTTGTGGGGTTTGGGGGAGGATAAAGGGGAAAGGGGAGAAGGGTGCGTCTTGGGATGTGTTTGTTTGGTGAAACTTGAAAGTGGGTTCTTGGGAATAAAGTTTTTTTCTTTTAAAGGTTGTTTTCATTGACATTAGAGCATCTTCAATGAGAGTATAAGACATTTTTAGTCTTAGAAAAAACATCACGTCATCTGTTCAAGAATTGTTGATGGATTTGTTTTTTCAAAACTTGTTCATACGTATATGAACTTGAAAAAATTATATTTTTTGAAGTTTGGAAAGATAAGGGTAAGTAACACTAAATCACTAATGTCACGTCGTCGGTGACAATTAGTACAGGAAAAATAAAACTAAACGTAAAATAGTAGTAAAAACGTTAAACCATACACGTAAAACATTAAAAATAATAACAAAGTCGATCTACGGCTAGCACGTTACAACCGTGATGTTAAATAAGAAAAAAAATAAATGTAACAAAGTTAAACCACATGTGTACGTTGTGGCATGTTAAATTTCAAAATTTAGACTGCAAATAACAAGTTTGTAAAAGTTTAAAAAGTATTGGGAATTAAAAAATGAAAGTGAAAAATTTACGAGTTAAATTGTAAAATATGTTAAAGTATTGGGATTACAACGAAAAAATTAAAAGGAAAATAAGGTATGTGTAATTTTTATGCACATAATACAACAATTAAGGCATCCACAAGTTGATAATTAGTATTATATATAATATAAGAAATAGTGATGATTTGGCAATGTTTTTTATGTTTTTAAAACACCTTATCAGAAAGATTTTTAAGAGTTTTAAAAAATGAATGTTTTTTCTATGTGGTAGTGACTAGGCATGTTTTTTAGTGTTTTTTGGGTCTCTAATTGGTGAAGCTCTTAGTATCATGGTTTTAGTTAGACAGACGGTCACGGGCCATAACACACTCTTCGCACTACAAATCCACTTTAATGGTTTTAGTAAAGGGGGTAGACGAACCAAACGTTTAACAAAAAATTCATGAACTGTTTGACAAAAAGTTCATTTATGTTCATGCGGTTAATAAATAAACAAACAAATAAACAAACATACCCAGTAAATCCCACTCAAGAGCAGGGTCTAGGAGGGGTAGTTGGTGGTGAGTCTTTCCTCTATCTTGGGAGATAGAGAGACCGCTTCCGAAGAGACCCCCAACTCGGTAAGAAAAACAATAACCGTAGCAATTATAATATACGGCATACAACACAGGTATAGATCGTATAAAAGCTGAGAAATTGAGTACAACAAATAATCGACAAGAAACACGCGAAATGGCAGATTGAAGAAAACAGGGGGCCCGCAACTATGTCTACGACTACCCTTCCTACCCACAGATCCAGCTAAAAGTCCTTAATTTTAATTCTACGCCTCCACGTACTCCTATCCTCGATCATGTGCTCAGAGAGATGCAAGTCTACCATATCTCGCCTAATTACCTCGTCCCAAGTTAACCAAGGTCTACCTCTACTCCTCCTACCCTCTACCTTGATGTTCTCTACTGCTCTAACTGGTGCTACCATCGGCCTCCGCTTTACGTGCCCAAACCATCTTAATCTTCCCTCCCGTATTTTATCTGTGATACCAGCCACCTCTAGCCTCTGTCGAAACACGTCATTTCTTATTCGATCCAATCTTGTGTGGCCACACACCCACACCAAGAAGACGTTAAAAATAAAATGCATGTCTAAAGCATAACATATAGCAAAATGAAGGGTGGCAGACTGCTTAATCAGTTGTTACAACTACATAGATGCAAATGTACAGAGGCTACCGTACGTGCATTTGAAAACCATTGACGAAAAAACAGATAAAAACACAGATAGTTCTCAACATTAAAATTTGCAAATCATTATTTAAATTTGAGAAGAAATAATTCTACCAAACAAGAAGCCATTCAGTCAAATATCACGTACTAAAAGTAGGTCAAAAAAAGGTACAACTAAAAGCATATCTAGCTGAAAGATTATTAGGGGCATAGTTTCTTTTATATATACCAATTACCAAAACTATCCAATTCTTAATTTTATCAACTCATCAAACAATGCATTTTCTGACCAAGAGCATACATCAGTTTTTAACTCAGCTGTAACACAACTAGGCTGACTTGTTTACCAACCAGAAGACAGAAAATTTACAGGTTTTTACGGTTGAGGAACTAACCTTGACTTCATTGTTGGTACTGGAATTATCCATTTCAAAAGTGACGATGCAACCATTCTAAGTGCTAGTAGGACTTCTGCTCGTTCAATAGGAGTCATAATAGCATTCCCTTCCTATAAGTGCCAAACAGATATAAACAAGAAAATTTTGTTCATTTAGAATATGTGTAAGTACGTTTTTATAAGAAAAGTTAACTTGTTAGGTGGTCTTATGCTCTTGATGGTTTAAAATTTATGTTCTGTTAGTTTCATCACTCTATGTTAACCTCATCCAAAACTCTACTTATAATATCAGTTAATTAACCACACTTCAAATAATTATATACTTTTGATAAAATTAATTTAAAAACTCCACTTAAAATATCAATTAATGAACCACGCTTCAAATAATTATATACTTTTGATAAAATTAATTTAACAAAGCTATGTAATATTTATTATATTTCAAATTTTATATAACGTATAAATATATTTGATTTTGATACATGTAAACAAATATGACTATATGATATGTAGGTGACCGGACATAAAATAAATTTTTACAAAGCTAAAGTATGTTTTGAGTAGTTAACTTAATCAATAAACTATTTGATCATAGGGTATTTTCCCTGTATTCACTTAGAGAGTTTCCTACTCTTTTATTCATTTAGAGTTTCATTGAGTGTGTGTGATATATGGTTTTATTTAACAGCTAATTGTCTAAGCAATTTGTATTCATTTTATTGTTTTAGAGTTTGTTAGTGTTTGGTACGTGTTTTAAAGACTCCACTAGTATCAATAACGTTTATAAAAAATAAAATTAAATAAACATAAGTTTGAATATACACCATTAATCATCCCCTCACCAAAAATCCTTACAAGAACACTTCCCATTTCTAAAATGATGAAACCGCATACGATCCCTCACTACAATATCCCTCTCATATACACACGAAACCAACTTAATAACCGAATGACAATCTTCACACATTCTTAGATTCTTCGTCACCCGAATCGGTGTTCCCGACGACGTGCTAATCAACCCGAACGCGATAGCAAGCTTTTCACTATGTCGCCATAGTGTTGTTTCCTTCTCGTCCTCCTCAATATCAAACAAAACCTCCGATGTTCTCGGGACATAACCCTCTGGCTCTAGTTTTACCATCATTTCATCCAACTTATCATAAATCTCTCGAGATCGGGGATGGTCAGAATCCCCGATCTTGAACTCGTGAAGGGTCCCATCTAGGTCAATTGTGCTAATCCCCGTGTTGGTCTTTATATTGTTTTCTTTCATCATTGTTCTTACTTTCTTAACGCCGTCCCATCTCCCCACCTTCGCGTATATGTTGGATAGTATCGCGTATCGACCCCCGTTTTTAGGATCTAGTTCAATCAACATTTTCCCGATTCTCTCGCCTATATCTATGTTTCCATGAACCCTGCAAGCGCCTAAAAGGGCACCCCAAACGGCGGGACTTGGTGTCATGGGCATTATGCTTATAAGCTCCTCGGCTTCAGCTAACCGTCCGGCTCGAGCCAAGAGGTCAACCAAGCATCCGTAATGGTGAACCGTTGGCTCAATACTGTGAACCTCTTGCATTCGGTTAAAATACGCAAAGCCCACGTCAACTAACCCTCCATGAGCACAAGCGGTTAGTATCCCTACGAATGTGATTTCGTCTGGTTTCACGCTTTGTTTCTCCATTTGTAACAAAAGCTCGATCGCATCCTTTGCCCTACCATGGATCGCAAGCCCTCCAATCATCGCGTTCCACGAAGAAACGTCCTTCGATTTCATCGTCTCAAAAACATCCCACGCCAAATCAAGGCGTCCAAGCTTCGCATACATATCCAACAAAGCGGTCCCTAACACGCCATCTAGTTCTATCGAGTTCCGCCTAGCGTACCCATGGATCCATTTACCTTGATCAAGAGAACCTACATTTGCACACGCGGATGCCACACTCGAAAGCACAAACTTTTTCGGCTTAACTTTCGCCCTTTGCATCGCTCTAAAAACCTCTAACGCCTCTTTACACCACCCACTTTTATTATACCCATCAATCATAGCACTCCAAGAAACCTCATCTCGTTCAGGCATTTCATCAAACACCTTGCGGGCGTCCTCAACCAACCCGCATTTCGCCAAACCACTAACCATTGCATTCCAAGAACCAACATTCTTTATCATCATTGATCTAAACAAATCCCCTGCAGCTCCAATTTCACCATGTTTGAAGTACCCATCAATCATAGCATTCGAACACACAACATCAAAATCGCCATAATCATGCATCATTCGAGCTTCGATCAATCTTGAAAACGACGAATACATCTGAATTCCAGCACTTCTCACATACCCATCTTCCATAAACCCATTTTTCACCACATGACAGTGAATCTGCACACCCTCTTCAACCGATTTCACAACCATACAAGCTTTAAACAAAATTGGGTATGTGAACTTATTTGGGTTTGAATCCGAACCCACCATGTTCGAATAGTGTACGAGAGCTAAACAGGGGTCGTTGTTGTCGAAACAAGCTTTGATAATGGAGTTCCAGACGAAGACATTTGGATTGGGGACTTGATGAAAGACTTGGAGGGCAGATGTGAAGGTGTTGAATTGGGGATTAGCGTAGGATTTGATTAAGGAACCTGCGATGAAGTGGTCTTGAATGTGGTTGCTTTTGAGGATTAGGGCGTGGGTTTGTTTGAGAAGATGAAGAGATGTGGTGCATTTGGTGGTTAGGAGGTTAAGAAGTGATTTTTGGGAGGGGGTGTCGGTAAGGTGGTGGTGATACGGCGGCTCGGCGGTGGTGGTGGCGGTGGTGATGGTGGTGATTGTGGTCATGGTTTTCCGATGAGGAAGCTGGTTTTGTTTCGTGTGTTCATGATAAGATGGGGTAGAGGAAGTGCATTTGACGCCTGAATAAAAGAAATGATAATAGGTAGAAATGTGATCGTGAACATTAAATGAGATTACATGTTTTATGTTTTGTTATCTTTCTTTTGTCTTATGTTTTTTTTTCCTTTTGATAATTTTTAGGAAATTACATAAATAATCATTTAAAGAGGGTTTTATAAAAATAACCATTGATTATAAAGTTTATCAACTACTTCTTTAATCATAGGATTTCACGTGTTCAGGTATCGTTGAGCCAGTGATACCACATGTTTTGATTTTGTTATATCACTTAATCAACAACACCATATGTTTATGTTTCTTGAGTTTTGTATCCTCCATAAACTTTCCGTGCTTTATTCTTGAACTAGATTAAAGCTTATGTATTACATGGATGGAAAAATTAAAACATATCAAAATCATTAGTTTTATAAATATCTTATTTTTCTAGATGTTATAAGTTTTTGATGAAATAAAAATATAATTAATATTTGAAAATGATAACAAATAATGAAATTGAAAATTATTACGTTATCTTTAAAGATAAAATATAGTTGAAATCATATAATTTTGTATGTATTAATAAATTGTTAAAATAAAAATAATTTATAATTTAGATTTTTTATAGTTTAATTTAGTTGTTTAAATAATTATCATTTAATATGAGAAATGCAAGAAACACAAATATAAATATATTTATTAAACATGTAACAGAGGAAAGTCAAATTGATTATTATTATGATTTTCGCATTTATTATGAGAGAGAGGCGGGAAATAATTTTTTTGATATGCTAGAATGATGACACGTGTCATATGATGTGCTAGAATGATAACACGTGACTTCAAAAAACCTTCTTTTATTATAAGTTATAGATATGAAGCTGACCAACCGTGTGTTTTAAACAATAGCTAAAGATACGTTGTTGATGTGCGTAAAGTTATATATATATTTTTAGTAAGGACTTTTTACATAATTGGCTTTTAATTTAAAAAAACGATTATTACTTTTAAACCAACTACACATAATAAGCAATTGAACCTATTACATAGTAGTATAATTTTAGGCAAGAACCTAGTATCGAACCGTGGACACAATGACTTCAAATACTATATCATCATCACTATTTAACCGATCAATTGAATTTGGGTTTGTGAATCTTAAAATTAAGTCAAGTAATTAACAAATTAATTTAACAAATCAAAAATGTTAGGACCTGCCACGTACTAAGTACTAACTGATTCAACGTGAAACCAGATCAAATAGTGCGGAATCCTATTTGATTGGCGATCCAATCAAGAAAACGATAATCCGATCAAACCTAACGATTAGAAAACGTTAAGAATGGATTAGGAATGATCTGAAACGTTCTATGAACTTGGATGAGACGTACTGGACGATCTCAGACGGCTAGGGTTGTGTAATCTCGTAAACTCTCTCAAAATCCCGTTTTTCCACGAATTAAGTGGTATTTATA
>BJCM01152602.1:0-12142 GCA_018326385.1 Flaveria bidentis | reverse complement strand
TAGACATGTTCTGAATCATTAAAGGTTCAAGAATGTGTTTAACTAAGTAATCTGATTCAGTCGCACGACTGGACCATGCGAATGGGCCAATCGCACAACCGAACAGGTGATTGAGTCAATCGCACTACTGAGTCATAAGACTGACTCAGTCGTACGAATGAATCAATCGTATGACTCAGTCGTACGACTGAGCCAGCCGCTTGGCTCAGTCGTACGAATGAAGACTGTAACCTATAAATACCACTTAATTCGTGGAAAAACGGGCGACTTCGATAATTCACAACCCTAGCCGACCCAGAACGTCCAGTTCGTCCCTTCCAAGTTCATAGAATGTTTCTGATCATTCCTAGTCTATTCTTAAGGTATTCTAATTGTTAGGATTGATCGGATTAACGTTTTCCCTGATTGGATCGCCAATCAAATAGGATTCCGCACTATTTGATCTGGTTTCACGTTAAATCAGTTAGTACTTCGTACGCTATCGGTCCTAACACTTTTTTTTAATAAACCTTCCATTTTGGTTACGTATTGCACCGTTTTTAATAAATTAACCAATGTATATTGTTTCATTGTTATACAGGCATGACATGTATAGATTTTGATCCAAATACGAACGATATGATGTACCGTTATGTGAGGATCTGTTCATGTGTAACGTTACACATATCGTGAATTTTAATGCGCACCACCCCACTCTCTTAATCTAAATATTCACACCCTATTTTCTTTTTCTCATTTTTTTTGTCTTAAGAACCGAATAAAAGATAAATCATTATATATATTTTTTAAAACTTATCTGTTAAGAGGCTACATGAACTACGGTACTAAAGGTTTCAAGAACCATTAAGAGATTGATAACTTTTAAGCGAACCAAACAAACTCTAACTCTAACCGATTCAGTATACCAAATAGCCTTTTAGATGTGTATATTTATCTTTCTTTTACCTCTTGTTTACCCATATGATTCTTTCACGAGGCGTATATACAAACACCCATAACAAATTTTGGTATGTGGATCATTGCCAAATAAAAGTCATCATGTATAAATTGTCATAGATTTTCATGATGGTGCTCGAGACCCACATCATGATACAAACTAAAAGTTATAGATCTAGATTCATATAATCTCGGAACTTATACCCACTTGGTTATTGGGTTCAACTTTTATGAATTTAGAATTTCTTTTTATAAAATCCATTAATTAATTTTAAATAATTTTAACTAAAGAACCTTTTAATTGTGGTCAATTGAACCATGATAAGGAAAGTGAAGCTAACAAAAACAGTGATGCCCCATTTCATCTAATATAAAAATTGGTTGAGTCGTAAATGTACGATATTTGATATTCTCCACTGTTGTAATTTTTAAATATTAATAGATAACTATTAAGTTTATTATTTTTATTTAACCTGTGTAGTACATGAGTTTTTATACTAGTATAAAGGAAATTAATTGATAATATTTTTATATACAAACTTATATATACACTTATATGTAATAAGTAAAAAAGTAAAAAATAAAGATACGTGTCCTTGATCAATTAAATGACTTAGGTTTGTTATTTTTTTTGTTCTTTTAATAATTTAGTGTCATGTAATAAATCATATTACACATGTTAATAACATAATAATATGACATTTAATTTTATTCAACTTTTGTTTTGGTTTGGTCACTAAGATATGACAATCTTCAAGGCTAGCTCTTCTTTTATCATAGGTAAAAGATCTAGCTCGCGGCCTCAAATTTTGATAAGCTTTTATTAAGTACGCATCCACACATAATTTTTATAATTTTCTGTTTTTTTTTCGTTTCATATAAATATATATAAATTCTTTCAGTTCCCATGTGAACTGTTATATTTCACAAGGTTTTTGTTTATGAATCATCTTCCTCATGATTGGGCAAGTTGTTGCTTAATCTAGTTATGAACAATTCTCTTCATGACTTTATGAAATCTGTGTATTCTTTTGAGATTAATATTTTATTATTGATGGATTTTACATATATGTTATTTAGGATGTTATATTGATCACGTCATAAACTGAAAATCATCTACACATCTAGAAAACATCACAATTGAGCAATTAGACCATTGCCTAGGTCAGAACTTAAAAGAACATGGATAATATGATATTCAGGATAGCTTCTACTCCTCTTTTGGGTCTATTTTTTGAATACGAAAATAAATTCTTGTTACAATTTGAATTACTTTTGCCTTTCATAATCATGAATTATAAATCTTTAGATTCTAGTATAAATATTTTGATAGTTTGAGAAATGATTGAAATAAGGAACTGATCATGTATCTTATTTGAGAATCATATGGAGTTGAATTATCTTTTGCGATGATTGCTCATGCAACTCATATTGATTTATTGATCAGTCGTTTTAAACCAGCCTAAATTTTACAATCTGCTTTGCGTCCCAAAATACATAAATATATACAACACTTCAAGCGTACTGTAGTGCACTAAAATTTTAAATATAAAATATATCTATTGAGTTCAAAGGTATATAAATCACCTAAACTTGATTTGATGTGTTATATTGCATACGTATGCTAAAAATATGTCATTTGATAGATATTGTGGCTCAAGATCGACAATTAAGACGTAAAGTTTTTGTCCTTATAATCACATTAAAACACATAACAAACTGCTCTATATATAGTTTTGTTTTTGTGTTTCATTAAGTTTTATAATAAAATGTTACTCTTGTTATTGTATATTGATATGAAACAATGCACAAGTAGTAAGCATGGGAAAACTGATCTAATAAGTCAAAGCATGTGAAAACAGATCTAATAAGTCAAAACGTGCTACTAATTAAACACACACATCATTTCACATAAGTAATAACTAGACACTCTATCTTCCATAACCTTCTATTTAGCAACTTGTACGTGGTGATGAAAGAGCACCATAGAAATAGTACTGGTTTTTGAATATTGAAAAAAATAAACTTGTTTATTTGATAATTTATATTTATTAAAAAAAATTAAACCATTTATGAAATACTGATACATACATCATACAACATAAACCATTAAAGAAATCACGTATCTCTAGCAAAACCATTGCTTCCAACTCCGGCAAAACCACCGCCTCCAACTGCGGCCAATACCGCCACCTAAAAAGGATAGAAACTCACCGCATCTCTTAGAGCTTTTTATTGCAAAGAGAGAAAAAAAGAAAGTCATCGTTGTTTTATTGTCTAGATTTAAGTTCTGCTTGTTTATTTAAGAAGACGGATATAAATTTGAACTGTATATTGGTAATATGGTGACAAGAACTCATATTGGTGGTGATGTTTAACATATTAGGAGAAGAGCTAGAGTAATAAAGATAGAAGGTAGTGGTGGTGATATTGAGAGAAGTAGGAGAGATTATTTTGTACATCATAAAGATTTTTGTGGTTAATTTCTAAACACCTAAAAGTATACTATTCTTACCGACATTGCAAAATAATAATATAAAGAATTTGATTTTGGGGATAATAAAACGGGCAGTTTTAGAAAAAAAAGATATCAATATGTATAGGATTATTAACTATATTTGTTTTTTTATTATTATTATTATGACGACGCGCTAGTGGAAACAGTTAACATAGGCAGTGCTATATGGTGACGGTGAGATGATGGTGTGGTGGCATTGGAGGTGGAGGAGGTGATGGTGAGAAAGCGATTGCGGTGGTGATGCTGGCGGCAAACATCAGTCGTACTAGTGGGTAATATGAGTTTATTTGGACTCGTTTTAAGTTAGTTTCATGAGAATAATTTGTTTTTTATATATATATAATTTACTTGTCAATACCTATCATTAAATAACAAAATTATTTAAACCATCATCTTAGTAGGTTATGTTATACACATGTACTTTATTACTTGTTATATTTTCTTTCTTCTCCTCTTAATCAAAACAAATTTCAAAACTTGTTATATTTTACAATAGATTTTTTTTAAGTTTTTTCCTTCTTTTAAAAAACTTTCAGTAAGACGTTTTATATTACGATATAAAAACATATTAATTTTTTATAAAAATCTAATATAAACATTTTGAATTAGAAAAAAAAATTAGTCAATACAACATTTTAAAACATCTTTCAGGATTGAAAATAGATCTAACGAATCAAATTCAACCGACTAAACCGATTTTTCAGTCCGGTTAATCAATTAGCCTATTAAACTATGTATTATTCGGTTTATAACGGATAGCCGAACCGAATACACAAGAATTTGTGTAACCTTAACTGGTTCGGTTTTAGGTTATTTTCTATTTTTGGCATTATAGAGCATTTGTAATTACTATAAATAAAAGAACAAAATACAAAAAATAAATAAACTAGAAGAAATAATAATTGGATAAAACCTAAAAGTTTTTAGTTTAACATATTAAAGGACGATATGATAAATAAAAATATATAAAAATTTTAAACTATTTTAAAAAGTTAAAGGCAAAGATATAACAAGTAAAAATTATTTAAACGGGGTATATATAGAATCATCCCTTTCTAATTTATATCACAATTATCAAGTTGACTTAGGATAAAAGACATCAGTTTAAGTATTATATACAATTGTAAGTTCGAGTTGACCGCTAATCATTTGGTTGAATTGTAAGTCGTGACTTCCTTTTAAGGAAGTTGTGAGTTTCAGTTATATCGGAAGCAAAATGCTATTGGTGGTCGGATTTTACTGAATTGAGTTTTCTTGTGACGGGTTTTCTCAAAATTGATGGTTGGTGGGCTTGAGCTATTTAACATTGTCTGTGCTCTTGAACGTATGAGATGTATTTCCGTCATTAAGATACCCCGGATAACCGGACTTTATTTGTTGTATCGTTCAAAAATAATACAACTGGATAATGGTTGTTCGTAACAATCGCTTGGTGTAATAAATGGTTAATTGCAAAACCGTCGGTTTAACTGATTCTATATACGAATATAATACTCATAATCATTTTTGTCGTCTGATTTATTTATAATTGAAATAATTGGTCCGATGTCTTTTGGCCTTCAATTCAATGAAATACGTCTCACGTAAAAGTGTTTTTTTCGTTTCTAGAATTTTTCCTATGATTCATCTTTTTTGTTCCAAAATTACCATGGTTATTTATGGTCAAAATATCTTATACGTATGCAATAAATATTGTTCGCTTTAGGATTATGATCGGTCTAATTGTCATCACTTCTTATTAGAAGAATGAATATACGAGATATATTATTTTGACCAAATTTAGGGATAAATAAACTTTAAGAGGATGTTTGGTTCCCGAAAATTTCCTGAAACTGTAATTTGAATTACATTCATTATATTCTTGGTTTGTAGATTTATATTTAGAGGTTATATATACGGCTGCAAATGAACTGAACGTTCAGCGAATAGTTCGTGAACCGTTCGGCGGGAAGTTCGTTTATGTTCGTTCGTTTAGTAAATGAACGAACACGAACACGAAAATTCCATTCGTTTAGTTAAACGAACGAACATGAACACAACTCGCGTTCGTTCATTTATGTTCGCGAACGTTCGATAATGTGTTTGTTAGTGTTCGTTCGTGAACGTTCGATAAAGTGTTCGTTTATGTTCGTTTATATTCTTAATTATTGTGCCAGTTATTTTTATTACTATTATATCAAGTATTTTTTTTATATATATGTTAACTACTTATTACTTTTTATTAATTTTGTGTAATCTTTGTAATAAAAAAATATAAATTTTATTCTAAAATAAATCTATAATAATTTGTATTCATTTGTGTTTATAAATTTTTTTGTGTTTATCATGTTCATAAACAGTTGTTTGTGTTCGTTTGCTTTTGTTTGTGTTCGTTTGCTTTTGTTTGTGTTCGTTTGCGTTTAGTAAGTGTTCGTGAACAGTTAATGAACATGTTCATTTTCTTAATGAACGAACACGAACAAGAAATCCCGTTCGATAAGTGTTCGTGAACAGTTCATGAAAAATGTTATATATCCTTACTAAGTTAGAGTTCATTTATAATATGAATGGAAAAATAAATCATTAGTTTTATGAAAAAGTTATTTTTTAATGTTATTATCCATTAGTGAAATAAAAATATAATAAATATTTAAAAGTTATAACATATAATGAATTAGAATTTATTACTTTATATCTAATATGTAGTAATAAATTATTAAAATAACTACATTTATATTTTAGATGTTTAATAATTTAGTTTACTTATTTGTAATAGTTATCATTTAAGATGAGAGGGACAAAAACACAAATATAAAAATATATTTGTTTTAACATATTTTAATTAAAAGGAAAGTCAAATTAATTATTTTTATAATTTTGGTATTTACTATGAGAGAGAGACGAGAAAATAATGTTTTTGATATGCTAGAATAATAACACGTGTTATTTAATATGCTAGAATGATAACACGTGTCTTAAGAAAAATTTATTATATTGTAGGTTATAGATTTACGTGTCATATTTAGTATTTGAATTAATAAGATTGTTCGATTTATATCAAACAACAGTTGTAGTGGTGGTGGTGATAGTTCCGTTTAAGTGAAAGTAAATATTAATTTCAGTTTCAGTTTTAGTTTAACGAATTAAACAAGTAATTAAAGTTAAAAACTTTAAAATGTTAGTACAAAATGTAAAGTTTAGGATTATTCGGTACAAAACTAACCATCTTCATCAAAGACAAAATCCTTTTTGTGAACTAGTAATAGAATCGCGTAGGTGATACAATATCATATTAATTGTCAACAAAACTAACCAACAAGCCTTCCAAAATTGTATACATGCGTATTAACAACTTATTGTATACAATGACTACTCAACAACATATTAGCGATTTGAAATATATTGACAGATTTTTATATAAATAAGTCTCATTTTTATGAAATAATAATGATAAAATATTAAAATTCCTAATAAACAAATACAATTTTTAAATTATGAAAATTAAAAATTATAAACATAATGAGAATGTATCGTAAACCAACTTTTTATTTATAATAAAGTTAAATATAAAAACTTCTATACAAAGTGTTTAAGATGAGGGGATCCGGGTGCGGAGGATGTTGTCAACAATGACTGGTCTACTTTATACTTCCCATGGTCTGTATAAGCAGTTTTATCATTTTCGAGTTTTGTTTAAGCAATTTCATCCCCGTTTAAGCAACATACTTCTGGTTTTGTTGTGTGTCATCTCTTTCACCTCTTCTAATCCATTTATTACCTGCTTACAATCATAATTCGTGGTTCTATACTTTCGAATGTAGATAGAAGAAATTCGTGGTTCTATACTTTCGAATGTAGATAGAAGAAGTGTATTAAAATACACATCAGAAAGAGAAAAATAAAAATAGGCTAAAACAAAACGTATAACAAAGGAAAAAAAAAGAAAAAGAAACCGAGAAAACAAAACTAAAATTTGAACAAATAAAAACAATACTAAAAATTTAGAAAATCCAATCAAAGTTTGTCAAAGTGACAAAGCCATTAAAAAAAATATTCATATTTGCTACCTAAAGTTGGGAAAACCGTTGTCAATAATGATTAGGATTAAGAAATAAAAAAGTATTTTGCATTGTGAAAATGAAACAATTTTTTCAAGTCATGTGTTTCAAAGTTTAGAAAATTCTTCCACCATAATATTTAGTCTAAACGACCTCATAAACCAATACCAAGTCGTCTTGTAGACCCAACTCAATCAAAAAGCTACCAATTTTATTGAGACCATGACCAAGTCAACTCACCCAACGTATCTTACAAATACTTTGAATCTTTTTCCTTTTTTCTTAACCCCTTTTACCCATTTCTTGAATTTCTTTTCTTCATATACGCATACAACCCATCATCCCTACACCATCATTATCATTCGTTTTATACGTTCAAACGATTCTTGAATCGAAAAAAAGCGCGCTTGAAAACTGCTTACTTACAATGGAGGAGATTGCTTCTATGTTCTTTCATGGGTTTAAGTTGGTTAAAGATCTTGAACAAACCCTACCCAACATAGCTAACCAACCTGCTCATGCTCTTATTACTTCGTGTGACGAGATTAGTAGGGTGTTTGGTGACGTGAGGGACCGGCTGAGGAGCTTGGCGGTTCAGGACTACGGGCACCATGAGGCGCCACGTGGGGCCATGGAGGTTGGTGGTGGTTCGGTGTCGGATTGGCTGATTAGAAGCTCACAGGCAATGAACATGGTGTTGCATGAACACCTAACTCACCATCAACAGCATGGGTTTGAAGCTGTTGCGGGCCATGATTCAGGTGGCGGGAATATGGACTGTATGGAGAGCGATCCTGCGCGTTCATCGATGCAACGAACGCGAAGAAGGTAACGATAAGTTAGTTAAAGTTTGAAAGTTGGTTATATTTGGAGGGAATTGAAAAGCATACATAAAATCTCACATGCAATTTTTCTATTTGGGTGAATTAGTAATTGTGTAATGAAATGTTAAAATGTGTCCTACGTGTCAATAGGCGAATTTGCAAACACCATGCATAAGTGAAAAAATGGTAACAAAAAGGTATCTTCAAAAAGAAATAGATTTATATAAGATTTAAAAATTAAAAAGATGAGTATAGTAATGTGTCATTGTTTCTAAAAATGGAAATATGGACATATAAGTTTGAAAACTTTAATATATCATTTTAAAACTTGGTTGGCTGGAAAAGATATGATGTAAGATCGGTGGTTTTGACAAACTTTTTATTGTTTTATTTGTGTCTAGTCCATTTGTTTATACACAAACTAACAAACTAACAATGAAGATGGTGTTTGTTTTACCCGTAAGATATTTTGATTAAAAATATGCTTATAATAGAAGGCAGATGATATCCAAAACTACAAATTGTACAATATTGAGCAATTTCTAGCTAGTGTGGCCAACTTGCCTTGTAAAAGACTTCTTTGGTTTGTGTTCGTCTCGATAATGGTGTAATGTTCTTTGTTGTTTTTCTTTGCATAAATGTAGAAAAGATGAAACGGACAGGAGAACGTTTAGAGTTGCTGCTCCTAGGATGGGGAACACAGAAGTTCCGCCCGAAGATGGCTACACTTGGAGAAAGTACGGTCAAAAGGAGATTCTCGGGTCCAAATTTCCAAGGTATAGAAGTTAACCTCATTTTCGAATCCTTGATAACAAAGGGTTTTTTTATATGAAAACAACATATTTATCTGTAAAATAATACGATTCTAGAAAGGAAAAGGTAATACAACTTTTCTGTGGATGTTGCTAAACGTATCTCTCCTCTTACATATTTGATGGGTCCTCCTCCTACAAAACCAGTCACATTTCGTTTTATAAAAGATGATATGTTAAACACACAGAAGGTACGTTAAATCACTTTGATTTTTAATTCGCTAATATTTGAGTGCAATTTACACATCGGATTGAAACTTTCTTGCCCCAAATCTTGAAAGTCCACAATTCCTATGATTGCAACGGGTTAAAAGTGACCTTTTTAATTGGTTGAATTCAAAGGTTTTGCATACGAGGTGGTCCTTTTGCCACGACATGTGTTTACTGTCTTTTGAATGTTCAACATTTCAAATAATTCAATCAACTTATTATTTACATTTTTGGTCCTTATACTCAGGGGATATTTCAGATGCACCCACCAAAAACTATACAACTGCCCCGCGAAAAAACAGGTGCAAAGACTTGATCATGACCCCTACACTTTTGAAGTAACATATCGTGGTGAGCATACATGTACCATGTCCTCCACCGCACCCTCCATGGCGCCACCACCGGAGGCTATGACCACTCATTCGCTACCCTCTCATTTAGCACCCACGGCTTCACACTCGCTGCCTCAATGGTTATCCATGGATATCAAACAACCAGTTGAAGATCTATACAGTATCACACATCATAGCATGCAATCCTTTGGAAACCAAAGAGATGTCGCTAATGAGGTGGGTCCGTCGTCTCCTACTAACTATGTCGACTATCCAGGAGTGACGGATATGGCTGATACGATGTTTAACTCTGGTAGTAGCAGCAACAATAGTATGGAACTAATTTTTTCTTCTAATGAAGAAAAAAAAGATGGTGGAGAAAAAACAAATTAATTTTGTTAGAGTAGAAAATACTTAAAGTTTTTCTTCATATAGGATGGTTGCTTTTAACAAATAAAAAGGTTATTTTTTGTAAGGTTCTAATGGCCAAATATATGAGTTGCTTTCATCCTTAAAGCACACAAAATATATATAAGTTTAGTTTTACATTTTAACTTTTTATTGAAGATTTTTTATATAAATTGGTGTTTTAATAAGATTGAAAGGTTTGTCTTTTTTGTAATTGTTAACTTTAGATTATGTTTATACATGTGTTCACACTTATGGATGTATATAATGTAATTTAATTTGTTTAATTCTATTTATGTATGTATTAGTTGATAATCTTTATCGACTGTATAAAAAACCTTGTTTTATATATACATGCAAAACTGAAATTTATTATTTTGAATTATATTTTGTTGCGATGAATAGTGAATGCTTCATTGTTTTCTTTTTCACGTATACATCCATCCATATTATACATAAATTAATATTGTTCATAGATAATGGGCAATTAGTGCGCTTTCGAACCCCGTTAATACCTCCACTGACCTCCTGCTTTACCTGCCACATAGTGTTTTTTTTTTCTTTTTTTCTTTTTAATTTGATTTAGTTTTTTTATTTATATTGATATTTATAACTATTTTAAAATAGTTTATTTTTTATTTTTTCTCATAACGTATAATATGAAGTGTTTTATAAAATTTTGAATATACCGTTATGAACTACTTGTTTATATTTATCTACTTTTCGGTATGAATTTTATTCAAAACCGACATGTTTCAAACTAAAACATTTTAAATTTAATTTAGTTTTTCTATACCAAGCTTTAGTTATAATATTTTTATGAGATTCCAAAGGTATCGTTATAACAAGCTAATCTTTATTTGTGTTTCGATATAAATTTTGTTTAAAAATAAGCAGTGTTAAATCTACATTATTTTCAATCTTGAGCATTTAAAAAATGTATGTTCCAATACGATAGAGAATTTCAATAGTTTATGTATTATACATCACACAAACTAAAATTTATATATATTCCAAACGATAAGCAACTAATAAATATCTTCATTAAGCATACTTAATTACGGATATTATATGAGAATAGATTTAAAAGGAAATAAAATACCTTGGTCGCATACTTAATTGCGGATATTATTAGAGAATAGTATTTAAAAGTAATTTTATTACCAAAATTATATTACGAGACCAGCATGTATTTCTTTTTCTTGTTACCATGTTACCATCAACCACTACTAACAGTTGCGAGTGCTCGTCACGTTAAATCCTACCAATCAAATAAAACACATGTTAAAACTATCTTCTCAAACTCTAAACGTAAAGTCATGAGTGTACTTGTTGCGATCTATCACCAGTCAATAAACACACATGTCAAAACTATTTTCTCAAACTTTAAACACAAAGTCACGAGCAACGATACTTCTTGTGATAATCACCAATAAAATAAAACACATGTCAAAGTTGTTTCTCAAACTCTAAACACAAAGTCATGAGCAATTGTATCTGTTGCAATCTAATCACCAATCAAATAAAACACATGGCAAAAGTAATTTCTCAAACTCTATACGCAAAGTCATGAGCAATGATATTGTTGTGATCTAATTAGTGCTAATGCATTTGATCCTATAAGCTATGATACTATGAATCTGTTGATCAATCAATTCGAAAATCTATTACCCAGATCAAACTAGTAAGAATCAAACCACAACTAGTTAAAAACTGTTGATGTTTAACATCCATTCTTTATTGACCGTTCAGGTTTTAAGGACATACCAACGGGTCACATATCGTTAGAGGTGTACAAACCGGTTCGGGGGCCCAAACCGGTTCGGGTCCCAAACCGAAACCGGTTTGGTCAAATTTGGTCAAAACCGGTTTGGCCCGAAACCGGTTCGGGTCCAAACCGGTTTCAAAACCTAAAAACCCAAACCTATCAAACCGGTTTGGGTCGGTTTGGAACCGGTTCGGGCCCAAACCGGTTTTGTTTTGTTTTTTTTTTTTTAATTTTGATTTTTGTTATATTCAAAGAAAATTTTAAACTTTTAATTAAAATTTTAACATTTATATAATT
>BJCM01152599.1:0-20112 GCA_018326385.1 Flaveria bidentis | reverse complement strand
TATATAACATGTTCATATATGCGTGTATCATTACATAATATCAATAGATATAACATTAAACAATCAACAAACATTCACAGAAGAGTTTTTCATTTCATAGATTCAACATTACATATGTGTTACAAGATGAAAGTCTATTACATTTAAGATCACTAGACTAGAACTAGGGACATGTGTACCAACAAGCCAAAGCTCTGATACCACTTGTTAGGACCATGTATGTACAAAGTACTAACTGATTTACGTGTATACCAAATCAAATAGTGTAGAATTCTATATGATTGGCCATCCAATTAGTGAGAACGCAAGTATAATCGATCTAATAATGAATCAAAACATTAAGAACGATTGCAAGATGATTAACTACGATCTATGAACTAGGAACAAGTGTTCTTGAGTCTCTGGACGGCTAGTGTATGATTATGTGCATAGGTATTCGAATTGTTACGTTTTTCCACGAATTAAGTGCTATTTATAGGATAGGGTTTTCCATTCGTACGACTGAACCATTAGCATGGTTTAGTCGTGCGACTGAAGGATGCGGTTGATCCATCCGCGCGACTGAAGGTCCAGTCGTGCGACTGAGTCAATATCATGTCACAATCGTGCGACTAATCTAGTCTTCTTGTTCAGTCGTGCGACTCGTCCATTAGCATGAAGTATTCATGCGTATGGTCCATTAGCATGGTCAATTCGCATGAGAACTTCACATGATTAAGTTTAAACATGTTTCTCAACCATTATTGGCTAAGAACTATGTAAACAACCACAAACCTATATAGTTAATTCAATACACAATAAACAATGAAATATTAAACATTATAAGCATAAACCACACATTGTATTTCATTCATACCCATTCGATTACATATACGTAAGACATTAAAGACATTTTACATTGAGCTCCTAAACTAGGTACATATGTATCAACATAAACAAATACGATCTAGCCATGTGTTCACCTTCTGTTAGCTAGGGTCCCAAGTCATATCCACTTACAGTTTCATACATGACACTATAAATTTGTAAGCAAAGATATTACTTGTTTGAAATATGGTTTATCTAACCAAGCCCAATAGCTTTCTCGTCCTCCTTATGCATGTAATCACACCTCTCACAAGTTTCACTCCTCTCGGTTTAGTATCTGGTCTAGCAAAAGGCATGCTAGTATATCAGTGTAGTACTCTCAACCAAGAACAATTCATGATTACCATAAGCTTGCATAATGATCGTGACTCCTTCATATAACACACACCATGGACATATCAAAAGGGCTTTGAAAGGTTGTAATGTAGAGCTTTGGGTTTAGGTATGGATAAGGAACTTGTAGTGGCTAAAGGTGATGAAATCCAAATAAGAATATTGAACATACTACACAATACATAACCACTACACAATGAATTTGGGTAAGCTTGACCAATATTCAACATTATTATCACTGAACATGACATTCATATTGTGGTCATTTTGACCCTTTATTTTTCTCTTTTTTATGATTATATCTAAGCAATTTACTGCTTCTAACAATATTATATCTAAAATTCAGACATAACTTATCAGATTTCACCAGACATGCTTAAAAAGTAAAAAAAGGTTTGAAAAGGCTAATGGGTTGATTTGGGTTTAAACAAAATGAAGAAGTTGGAGCACAAAGTGGAAACTAGGGGATCATTTTAGGGTAGGATAATACAACTGAAAAAGGCTAATGAAACAAGGTTTCATCCTAGTGCCTTAATCATGTATGTGAAACAGTTTGGTTCATGATCTTGAAACGTATCACTTATGCAAGTTCTAGAATAATGTCATCGTTCTGGTAAACACACATGAACGGAAAATTAGCAATAACATATTGATGTTCTAAGCTCATACATAGGTTCAATCCTTACTAAAAAATGATGGTGGATAGGTTAAAGATGTAGAAATATGCATAAAGAGTCCATTATCTAGCTAGTCAACCGGTTTAAACTTCCCAATCAATTTTCAAAATCGCTCCTTTTGTAGTAAGATAGCCATGACTAAGGACCTTTTCTTGTGCATAGGTTAAATATACTTTCACGATTTACATTGAAAATTTTAAGCTTTCATGCATAAATAAGTCACTTTAGGGGCTTTTTAAAAACTCTTTTTTAATTGATTTTTTCTCAATTTTAAATCTTTTTTACAATTTTCAATCTTCCCCTCATCCCCACACTCAAAACTTTACATTATCCTCAATGTAAACTTTAATATTGTTGTGCGAAACAAGGGTCCTAACCTTTACCCAAGTGAAGTTACAAAGCTAACTTTCCCATACGCATTATGCCTACCATGATTGTACTAAATGAGACCAAACTAGCGAAGCTTCAAGATTTGGAAAAAGTACATGGAGCTAATCATAGATGATAAAAGATGCCTTATCAGCAATATACGATGGTTATGAGTCTACACAAATAAGTAAAGCTGCCCACACACACATTCCTTTATGCTCCTAAAGATCCATGAGCTTCCCCACACTTGAGTATTTGCTTCTGGTGTTTAAAGCTGAATAAAATAATAAAAAAAAACAAAACAAAGACTAAAAGAAACAATTCAATTTCAGGTTGCCTCCTTATTAGCGCTAAGTTTTAGGTCTTCAGCCAGACCGTACCTGCGACCACTTATGGTGGTCGAGTAGGATGCTTGACTCCGGTATTCTTCAAATGATCTGGTGGATCTTCAACTAGATCGCATTGTGACCCAAACATCAATGCCTCAACTTTGTCTTTTATAGGATCAAGTGGATCGTCAACTTTTTTCTTCATTTTATGCTTCTCATCTTTTGTTTCCATCATCATGAGTGACTCTTTCTCTTTTTTTTAAATTCATCAATTCCTTCAAGTCCATATGCTTAACCCTATCATACTTAAAACCATTCTCAAAATTGGTGTTCGTGCTTACATATGTAGTATAAGTAGGAACACACAAGTTAGTCATATCTACCATAGAAACTTTATCATTAATAAAATAATTAACTGACTTGGAAAATACATCAAAACGTAACTTATGAGTTTCATAACTCAATTCAATTGTTCTATCTCGACAATTGATTTGAGCATTGGCAGTTGCTAAAAATGGTCGACCCAATATGACCTTCGGTTGCTCATTTGTCCTCATCGGTGCATAATCAAGCACCATAAAGTCCACTGGGTAGTGAAATTCTCCGAACTTAATTATAACATTCCTTACCATTCCTCGAGGACTTTTTTGAGTTAAGTCAGTTAACACCATAGTGGTGTTAACTTCCTCTAAATAACCGAAGTCATACTAATCATATAACATACCAGGCAAGATACTAACAGTTGCTCCATAATCCAAGAGTGCTCTTTTTATCTTTAACTTCCCCACTTTTATTAGAATGATTGGTGCTCTTGGGTCACTATCTTCCACTTTATCGACTTTCTCTTCCTTATCTGCAAATAGTTGTGAAAAATAAGTAAATTTATTGTCAATAATTAAAGAGTCAGGAAGGATACTAACCGAACTAATATGAACATTTCTCATGTTTTCCGTGTTGGTTCCTTGATGTTGAGGATTGATTGTGCTATCACTCGGTAGTTTGCCGGGGTTCCTCTTAATCTTGGCCACATCCTCAGCAAGTTGACCCACTTGTTTATTCAAAGCGTCATAAGCTTTGTCTCTTATTTCATATTCCCTCTTATTCTCTTGCATATTTTCTTTCATCATGTTCATTAAAGCATCTAACTTTGCATTTGTAGAGTCTTCACTACCAACTTGTCCCAATGGAGGATTTCCTTGATAACTTCATGATGAACTCCCTTGTTGACCTCCATGATTGTAGTTCCCTTGATTGTTTCCTTGAGAATATGAAGTTCTTTGATAACCACTTGGATTGTAATTTCCTTGTGTTCGATTTTGATATGTTTGGCTGCCTTGATTATTTCCTTGAAAGTTAGGGTTCATCTGGTTTGAAGCATTACCGTATTTGAAATTAGGATGATTCCTAAATCCAGGAAGATAAGTATTGGAACTCATATCGAACTGCTTCATGTCTCCATAAACTTGATTGAATTCCTCACTTCTTCCTATTACCACGGGACAAGACTTACCATTATGACCCAATTCACCACATTCTTCGCATACATCATAACCCACATTTGCAACCTCTTTCACATCTATTCTTCCTAGCTTTGCCAATTGTTTCTCCAAAGATGCAATTCTCTCTTTGGTTTCATAATCGATTGTGGTTGATCTTATTGAATTGGATTTGGACCGCCTACTAGTAGAAGCTTGTGCTTTGGAGTTCCCAGACATCCTCTCTGGAAATCCCAATCTGTATCCTCATGGTTAGAAAGGAATGTACCATTACTTGTAGTGTATAAGTACTTTCTCTCCTTATTGGTCAATCCATCCGAAAAAGCCTTAATCAACTCCCAACATTCAATTCCATGATACGGGCACATACGAATCAGTTCCTTAAATCTTGTGAATGCTTCATGAAACTGTTCTCCTGCTTGTTGTTGAAAGGATCAAATAGCATATCTCGTGTCACTAGTTTTACCCATGGAATAGTATTCATCCAAAAAGGTTTGTTGCATTTCTTGCTATGTGTGGATACTGTTGTCTGGTAAAGTGAGAAACCATTGCTTAGCTCTATCCTTCAAGGTGAATTGGAACTATGGCAATCTCACCTCATCTTGTGTGAAGTGATTTCCACCAATGGTACTACATATGCCATCAAATTCAGCAAGATGCACATATGGTTCTTCTGTCGTAGTGCCTCTAAATGCAGAAAGAATGGTGAGATAATGAGGGTGTACATCAAAAGCTCTTCCTTTATGATTTGGAGGTGCAATAGGATTTGGATTTTCAGAAATAGCAGGTCTGAAATGGCTATCCAAACCTCGTACTTGAACTCTATGAGGTCTTCTTGGTTGATTGGCGTTATTGTTAACCCTACCTCGTTGTTGATTGATAGGTGGTGCATTCCACCCATGTTGATCATTCCCCCAATTTTTATTTCCATTCTATCCATCACCTCCACCAAAATTTCCATTCCAAGCATCATAATTTTCACCATTATAGTGTTCTTCATTGTTATTTCACTCATCTTCATAATCTTCATCACTGTATGAACACTATGCATGCTCACATGATCAAAGTCCTCACCTTGATTGAGGTTGTTTTGATTCACATTATTGTTGGGGGGTGGTTTATTCAAGTTATCGTTACGGTTGTTATTTGAAGGTGGGGGTGGATTTCGGTTTTGTTTATTAGGAGAAGGGTTTGGATTTTGTAGTGGTTGCTTATTTGGATTTTCCATTTGAGTTGAATCAAATGAACTGTCAGCTGCTTGATCAATAGCTTGTGAAATTGATGTAGTTGGTAGCCCTGATTGATGCAGAACATGGTTACACCTTGCTGATTTCTCTATCTCTAGATCGAACACTAATGGTGATTTCCTGCCCAAATGATGAGTATGCATGCAATCTGTAACCTACACACTAAAAAAAACACCAAGCGTAATAAGGAAATAAAGAAATAAAGCAAAACAATTAACAAAAACTAAAAACAAATCAAATAACAAAACACCAAGCGCACTGATTCCCCGGCAACGGCACCAAAATTTGATTGATGTCGAAGTATCAATCAAATAAAATGTAAAATGTGTGTTCCTTTTCACCTTAACTAGTTAGGGTAAGTAGGGTTGTCGAACCTCGTGGAATTAGTGGTCTATGTGTTGTACTTTGATTTGTAAGAAAATGGATTAACTAATGGATTATCAAACTATTGCCTCTTGGATGTGGAATGTGAATTTTATAATGATTAACAACTTAATTAAGAAAAAAAATTGCAAGTAATGAAAATTGATTAGAAGACGATTATGAAAAAGGGTAATCCACTTCGGGATTCAGGTTTGGTTCTCGGTAATCGCCTAGTTCAACTCGGTGGAAAATCCTTAACGGGGATTCTATATGTGTAATGATTAAGTGAGAGAGTTAACCAAGACTTAACGGGTCTTAGTACAGCATGTCAATTGAATTAACAATCAAAACATTGCAATCATACAACTTGTGCATAATTATATGAAATTCAAATCAAGATTTACTAAAACAATTGTTTAAACAATAAAGACAGAAGTTAAACTCAATAAAGAACTTAAGGGGTTCTAAAGTTTAATCCCAACACAATTTGAACATAAACGAAAACCTAAAAACACGAAACCTATCACCCGAAGTAGATAACGAAAAGTTTAGCGTTGCATCTTCATGAATTCGGCAATAAGATCGGATTGGAACATGATTTGATGGATTGGAATGAGTTGGAGAAGTAGAATTGACCTCAAGAATCATCCAAGTTCTTCCATTTTTGCTCCCAATGCGAATTAGGGTTTAAGAATTATTAATTCCCTTTAAATATGGTCAAAACCCGGGAAAATTAGTCAACCCTTTCAACACGACATAAGCTACGTCCCTAAGGACGTAACTTACGTCATCTCTTGGATCATATGTCCAAGCCTTCTGTCCAACGTCCTCATTAACCTGCATTTTGGTACCGACGTAAGCTACGTCCAAAAGGACGTAACTTACGTCCTCTTTTGGACAAATTCTCTTTTTTTCCTTTCTTTCGTACTCTGCACCTGCAATTCACAATCGTTCAACGTAATCACATTCTATGGTAATTATATAGAAAAAGCATGTATTTAACTACTTAAAGCACATATACATCATGAATGCATCAAGGGTGTAGCCATGTTGCCACCCTAAGGCTCAGTGATCTTAAGTATATGAATAAACAAAGGAGTGACTTTCTAGAAAATGAATTAGGAGTTGCCTTGAACTTTGAGAAATTTGTTTTGTTTAAAGTTACCAAGGCATGTATATCTCCTTCAATTTTGTGTTTACTACCTAATTTCTCAATTAAGATCAGTTGAATAAATCTTGGGTGCATTAAAAACTTAAAATTTTCAGTACGAGTTACATTTTTGCAATGATTTTGAAAAATAAAGTTTAAAAAGTTGTAATTTTGCTGTTTTACAAGTCCACGAATAGCCCCTTCTAAATCCAATGTAACATGATCCCATCCACTAGACTTGTTTGACAAGAAAGCTACAAAGATATGAAGGATGATTCTCTAGTTATGATATACCATTAATTTGGAGAAGGTAGATGTTGGAAGAGGTCCTTCATATACCATCTCCTTGAAACTGGCGTTCACCACTTCTTTGGATAACGAAGATTAACCATTTTTATCATGAAGTTATAGATGTTGGAGAATTTTTGCGCAAGAGATAGTGATCTTTAGTCATTGCACCACCGTAGTTAGGAGCTTTGTTCCATGTTCTTTTTTAATACAATATACATTAAGAAATTGTCTAATGTGTGGTGCATAACTCACTATATAAGCAGGGTTGTAGACTGAATCACCAATAGGTTTTAGTGATCCAACTATGTTGTGATTTAGTCAGAATTCTATGTTAAGACCGACCATTTAGAAAAAAAATTGAGTTTGTGTAGGGCTAAAAAGAGATAAAAGTATTTTTAAGTTTTTTGCTCTCAAATGAGTGTAGATGATGACAATGGTGGGAAAACGTATTGATTTACAGTTCGGGGATAATACATAATAGTACTATTTCAAAAAAATCACCGTAATTATAAATTCAATTGTTTTTAATAATTGAATAGACTTTTTAGGCAAACACTAAGGCGCTACTACCTATCGGCAGAAAGAAGTGGGTTCTATCGGTTCTTTTATAAGACATGTGTCAAGTTACTCTTGTTTGTTAAATTGCAAAAATCGGTAGATGCCAAGTTTTGTTATCAAGATAACAAATTTTATTCGATTTCATTTTATTTGATTATAAATTATTTAAAATTCATCATTCTAATAGCATATAAATGTATCTAAACCTTGTTTCATCAAATGTTTTTGTGAAAAGACCTGCATATTGTTAATTTGTATAAACATTTACTGATTTAATAATTTTCTTTTCTAAACAATCCCAAAAAAATAAATCGCGATATTAATGTGTTTTGTCTTTGAGTGTTGAACATGATTATTGGTAATCTCTAAGGTTACTCTATAATCTCTAAGTTAAGTTTGAATCCATAGCACCCGAGCACATCAACTAGAGGCACCTGAGCACCTGAGAACATGTATTATTTTCAATATGAATTGGAATGTTCATGAAGGTTACTCTATAATCTCTAAGTTGAGTTTGAATCCATAGCACCTGGGCACATCAACTAGAGGCACCAATGTACTCTACTTTAGGAGTTGATGAAGACACACAAGTTTGCTTCTTGCATTGCCATGAAACCAATATTTCTCCTAGAAATTGATATCCTCTTGAGGTGGATTTCTTGTTGATGTTGCATCCTCCATAGTCATTATTAGTATACCTATAAAGATAGAAGTCATTACTTTTAGGGCACCATAATCCTAAATTAGGTTCATATTTAAGATACTTCAAAATCCTCTTTGCAACTATCATGTGTGCACTTTTGGATCGACTTGGAATCTTGAGCAGAAACATGTGGTAAACATAATATATGGTGTGCTTGCTGTGAGGTACATGAGAAATCCAATGATAGCTCTATACTTCTGCTAATCTATGACTTTTCGCTTAGGAACATGAGTTAGTGAACATGTTCTAGACATAGGGGTTTAAGCAGCTTTATCATTAGTAGCTTGTAATCTCACTAAGATGTCTTAACATACTTAGATTGATTTATGAAGATCCTATCATGTGTTTGTTTCACTTATAGTCCTAAAAAGAAAGTGAGTTCTCCAATTGATCTCATCTCAAACTTGGACTTCATGATACTCTTAAAGTCTTAACACAATCTCTCATTTGTAGAACTAAATATAATGTTATTCACATATACTTATACAAAAATGATGTCCAATTTAACTTTTTTTAAGAGAGTTTTGTCTATGGATCCTATGGTGTTCTATTTCTTAAAAGAAAGGTAGAGAGTGTCTCGTATCATTTCCTAGGAGCCTTATGAAGCCCATAGAGAGCTTTATCAAGTTTGCATACATAATATGGATACTTTAGATCTTCAAACCTAGTAGGTTGACATACATAAACTTCTTCATCTATCTCACCATACAGAAATGCACTCTTGACATCTATCTAAACACTTTGAAGTATTATAAGGTAACAAATGATAGAAAATTCAGATTGCTTCAAGCTTGGCCATAGAAGCAAAGACTTTATCATAATCAATCCCTTCTTCTTGTGTGTTCCAGTGTACCACAAGTTTTGCTTTATTCTTGTTTTTAAACACCCATTTGGTTCCGATTACAATCTTTTCTTTAAGAAGTGCACATAGCTTCCAACCCTTCTGTCTTTCAAACTAAAGATGCTCCTCTTGCAAGCTTCTACCCAACTATTATCTCTTAAAGATTCATCCACTTTCCTTGGTTCAAGTTGAGAAAGAATGCATAAGAACATAAAGATGTTTGGCTCATGTGTTTTGCATCTTGCCTTGACACCAACATTAACACTGTCAATGATATTCTCTATTAGGGATCTTTATAAATTCTTAGTGTTGGAATAACTTGTAGTTATTAAGATAGATCCAAATTGGAGAAATTTGATTTAGGAAGTTTGGCACATGGATCAACAAAAGTGACTGGATCAACTACTAAATTGACTACTTCCTCAGCATTTGCTAGACTTTTCTCCTTATCAAGAGATTGTCTAGTAGCACAATGATCAAGGATTTCTCATTTGATGAGTCATCATGAGCATGTGATGGTTGAACTATATTATTTGGGGTATTAGCATCTACTCCTTCTAAGTGTGGCTGGATAGGATTAGCAATGATCTGATGTGACTGTGGCCATGAGGTAGATCAACTTTGTAGTCTTCGGCATTTTTTATTTCTGTGTCTCCTAATCTTTCAATTGAGTCTCCTAATATATTCTTAAGTAAATGGTTAAAATTATTTATGAACCCATTTAGATCAAACATCCAACTTGGGGTACTTCTAACACTATTTGGGTAATGTTCATTAAATGACGCATTTTCAGATTCCTTTGTGGTGTGGTCATGTGGTTTTCCCTTTTATCTTGACTATGAACACCTTGTTTTGAATATAACACGTGGTGTTGAGTCCTTCAGCCAAAAATGTTATAGGATGTTTTGAATCAGACAACAGAGTCCTTGCAGACTTAATAAGGGTCATATTTCTTCTTTCAGCAACTCTATTTTGCTAAGAAGTTATAAAAGCACTATATTGTGTAATAATACCTTTGGATACTATAAAAAAGAATCTAAAGTGTGGTTTTTAAATTTTGTTCCATGATCATAGCTGATAATTTTAACCTTTTGATCATATTGATTCTCAATTTTAATAACAAATGATTTTATAATTTTATCAGTTTCATCTTTGTAAAATCATCTATTATTACCAAACAATATGATTTTCTTCCCAAACTCTTTACACATGTTGGAGCATACAAATCCATGTACAAGAAGTGTAAAGGAGTTGTGACAAAATTCAACTCTTGAACTTATGAAAAGCTCTATATTGTTTACCCATTTGAGGAGCAACAAAGTGATCAACACATGTAAACTCATTTGGAAGTCTAGTGATTAACCCATTTTAAATTAGTTTATTCATGATTTTTAGATTTACATGTGTTATTCTTCTGCGCCAAATCAAAAATTCATTTATTGACTCTTTAGAAATGAAACATGATACATTTCCTAAGGTGATACATAGCATGCAAATTTCTCTCAAGGGGGATATTAAAAGTACTTTATCATTTGGTATTAGAAAACTAGGAAATAAGACAATACATTCATGATATGTGAAGAAGTGTTATGTTTTTATCAGTCAACTGAAACACACTCGGTAGATTATAGTTTAACTCTTTCATATAAGTCACCTTATCAAAGCTTACCTTTCCATTATTGACTATCCCTCTACTAGTGATGTATCCTCCCTTGTATCACTTCCAAAGGCAACAGATCCACCATCATATGCTTTAATATTTTGTAGGCATGATATGCTACCAGTCATATGACAACATAATCCACAAATTATCTTTGGTCTACGGATGTTCCTGCACATGAATATATTTATCAGTGATGAACTGGGACCCAAGCTCATTTACTCTTAGTTCTTCAAGATTTTAGCAAGGTTTCATCAATTTTAAGTGCTAAATCTTGATTTTAGGTTTTGATTCATCTAAGTTTTTATCAAGTTCGACATCTGTCTTTAGTCTCTAGGATTTTTTGTTGGCTTTGGATTTGTTGGACACTTTGACATTATCTCTTCTCTGATGACCTTTTAAAGATTTTGAAGAAGATGAAGGTTTCTCCAAAGTCTTCTTCTTGAGGTTTGAAGTTGCTAATTTGTTCGGTAGATCATTCAGAGGTGCCAAAATTTTCTTGAAATCAGCACTTGACTTGTTCCGCTCTTGAACAACATTATGAGTATCACTTTTTCTTTTTAATAGTTGATCAATAGCTATAGACCTTTTTGAGGATCTGAAATGGTTGAGTGAGATAAAGGATTATATTGACAATATTTTTCAAAGTGATTGTATTCTCCACATACTAGGCATATGATCTTTATCTGTTGCCTAGTTGTTTTCATCTCTAGCTTGAGTTTCTGTAATTCGTTCTCATCTCCTCTCTCTATCATTTCTTTATCAGCTCATGATCATTGAAATCTTCAAGTGTGACCTTCTACCTTGAAGATCTCATCCATTAATTTTTCTTAGTTCCATACACGTTGTTCAACTTGTAGTTAATCTGGGTGGCATGATCAATTTTCTTTGGTGGGAACTTCTTGTTATGGATTTGTTCTTCTATTGAAATTGTGTTTTGAACATATGGATGTGGTCTTACTTCCGAAGAGTCTAAAGTTCCTACATAGCAGTTTCTATCGCATGCATTCTTGTTGTTGTTATTATTTGATTTGGTTTTGACTTTATGGAGGGGGTTAACTAAGTAGTTAGTTTGTTGATGTTGGAAGATAAGTTTTCCTTCATAAACTTTACTTCCTGAATCACTTTTACCTTTATTTTGCTTTTAGTTTCTTCCCTTTTCTCCTTTATCTCTTCTTTCTTAACTTCTTTCTCTTTCCTCTTGTTCATATTTTTTAATGGTTGGCTTTGTACAGATTGATTCGGCACATACTTGTTTCATTACATCCATACTGCACTTAGGGGTCTATAAGGGAGTGTAGTTCATTGGTGGTTCCATAGCATTGTACTCTAATCCTATATTGGTTTGATACAACTATTTGGAGTTCTTAGTAAAAGAAAGTAATTTTTCAAACTTCTTAGTTTGAACATTGTATTTATTAGCATATGTCTTAGATATTTCCAAATCACACGTAATGATATAAATTGCTTAAGAGATCGTCAATCTAGGTATCCAAATTAGTTTGTTCATGTTTTAATTGTGAAGCAATCTTCTCTAGCTCTATTATCCTTTCCTTTTGAGCTTGATTAGTATTCTTAAAATCCTTATAAAGAATGTTGATTGATTCCACATCATTCAAAAGATCTAGATTATGATTTCTATAATTATTTACTTTTGCAATACACTTAGGTGTACAACAAGGTTTAAAATGCAGGATCGGTTAAGGTCACTTAACACTTAGTTTTTCTCTCAAACTCACTTGAACAACACTCTGATGAAGATAGAGTCAGTAAGAGTTTATCATAATATAACAAGTAATATAGAAGACAAAAAGTAATTTTCAAGGTAATTGCATATATTGCTTCTCAACTCAAATATTACAAGACTCTTACAAGCTTATATTTACGAGTTACAATGAGAAACTATATATAATACTACCTACAGCCGGATATACTTTGATACCAGCTGGGATTCTATAACTAAAGCCTATTATACAAGACTATAGTTTAAGGTATCTCAGATAAAGTCTTATCTGAGATATGGTAGTCAGGACATGTCCCTGACTTACCTTTTGTCACCAACTAAAGTTGGTAACTTGTACTATCATAAAAGGTAAAAAGTGGAATAAAGTATGATCAACTGCATGGCCCTTTGACAAAATGCCATACAGTATCAGAGGTCTGCAGCGGAGTGTCAGGATCCATACTTATGTCCACTGGTTCATAGTAGTGTCTTCCGAAGGTTAAATGGCTTCGGAAGAACAAGTACTTTCGAAGCTACTTATACTTCTGAAGAGGCTGCTTCTTCCGTGGCTTGGGAACTTCTTCTTTTCTTCATACTTTGGAAGTAGTCTTCTGATTGTTCTTCTAAGACTTGATCTTCGGAAGCATGCACTTGACTTCGGAAGTAGAGTTCTGTCTTCGGAATTTGATCTTTCACTTTGTCTTCGGAAGAACTCTTCAACCTTCGGAAGTTCCATGCTAAGCTTCGGAAGCCTTTGCATGTAGCACCAAAATTATGTAAGTGATTTGGTTTTTGTTGCACCAACCTTCTTCTTGATCCAACACAAAATTTACCTCAGATAAAGAGGTTGACCTTCCTGCCATTAGTGTATTTTTGATGGGACTGATGTCTTTTACTTGAAAGCTATAGTCAATCACCTCTTCTCCTGAAGCTGCAACTAATGTATGTCTTTGATTGCAAGAAGTAAAGGGGTGTTGGAAGGTTGTTGATGGTTTTTCATTTGATGAGCTTGAGGGAGATGGGTTTGAGTTAGGTCCTTTGCATTCCTTTGCAAAGTTTCTAAGTTGATTGTAGTTGAAACACTTTACTTTTCCCTTACCAAACCAAAATCCTAATATTTTTTGCCTTAGAAACTTTCTTCTCTTTCTCTACTGGAAGTGTTTAGCCTTGAAAGAGATCATGGCTATTTGGTAGCCGATCTCCATTTCTTCAAGATCATCTGGATGAATGAATTTAAGATTTTCTTCTAAGAGCTGGAAAAAGTTATTTTGCTCACTAACAAAGGTTGAGCTTGAAGGGAAGTTTGGTGACAAAGATGATGAGGGTTGTTGATTGTAAAGACTATGATTCAAAAGTTGGACATTCTAGATAGGTGATCACAAGTACATGGTAAGTTATGATTGGATCTTGGTAAGCTTGAGGTTGAAAGGGTTCTTGAATAGGTTACATAAGTGTTGATAACTTTGAAGTGTTTCATGAACTACTCATCCATTCTTCATCAGCATCCATCTCCATGTAATCGGCACTTAGAATGCAATATAACTCAATAAAAGTCATTGTCTTCAAATTTTCAAATTTTCTAATGGAGATAGTGTAAATTATCCATGTCTTCGGTAGTAATCTCAAGAATATTATGAGCATATAACTATTCTCTATCTTCACCCTAGTCTCATTTTAAGAGTCTAGCAGTTCAACATATTTGAGATATGTAGCAGTCGTGGTTTCTCCCATTGTGAAATCAAAGTTTTCAAACTTTTGCTTCAACGCATATCTTTTGTCTTCCTTCATATCTTTAGCTCCTTCAAATCTGGTCTATAATGCTTCCGACAACTTCTAATTAGTTATGAATTTCTTGAAGCCATGAATGATGGAGTTGGGCATCCTGATTATCCATAGAGCTTTTGAGTCTGCATCCATCTTATTCATATCTTCATCTGAGTAAATCGTAGGATCTTTTGGAATCATAGTTCCATCTTCACTAGCATCTTGGACCATAGGGACATATGGACCATTTAGGATTTAGAGCTAGATTCTTAGATCTTGATTTTTTTAGAAAATCATCCATTCAAATTTTCCCATTTTCATAATCATGTGGTGTAAAAATGGGAGGTTTGGTCTAAGTCCCATTCTCCGATTCATGCTTACTTGAGATGCCTAGAACATGAAGAAAAAAAAAGAGTATGAAGGAATAAGGTCTTTAAAAGTGTGATCAAAGAAAACAAGTCATTTGTTGAAAGTTGATTTCAAACAAATCAAGAGCCAAAGCTCTGATACCACTTGTTGGATCAATTATGGACTAACAAGACTTTTCTAGTGATTGGCAGATAACAAATGCAAAATCTAAGTCAACTATCTTACTAAGAAAATATGACACCCTACGTAAATCCCACATCGGCCATGGACAGAAGTGATAATGGGTTTATAAGTAATGTTTAGTCTCTAATATCACCAACGTGTTTTTGGAGTATTAGCTATGAATAAGAAGAGAAATCTATAGTTAAGTGTGCTCAGGTTGCAGCAATCCAAAGATGAGTGACCTCCCTAGGAAGTTTTCACCTAGGCAACCAAAAGTAAATCCATGAGCTCCTTGTGGGCAAAGCGGACAATAGTCGTGATACGAGGGTCGGGTGTTAGAAATGGTATGAGAGCCACTCCTACGATGTTAGGGATGGTAGGACAAACCTCACCGGGGATCATGAGTTCTTGGGCTAATGAAGCCAAAGAGGGGTGATTGTGACACCCTACATAAATTCCACATCGGATGTGGACAAAAAGATACTAGGTTCATAAGTAATGCTAGACCTCTAATATCATTAACATGTTTTGCACGTATTGGTTGTAGATGAGATGAAAATTCCACAGTTAATCATGCTCAGGTAGTAGAAATCTAGGGAAGACTGACCTCCCTGGGAGGTTTTCACCCAAGCAACCAAAAGTAAATTCATGAGCTCCTTGTGGGAAACTCACACAATATTGGTCATTCGACTGTCGGGTGTTACACAAACACAAATACTTTGAGTAAAACTAAAGACACAAAATGTTCTTTTAAAGTATTCACTTAAATAATCATTTCTGATTACAAAGAGTAAATATCACCAGCTAACAAGTGGGCAAACAAGCTAACCTCAAATCTATACATGTGAGTAGTATTTATACTAATAAAGCTAAACACTAAGAAAGTAACAATAAATCACTTTACACAAATTCATGGTTTAGGATAACATATTTACACCATAGATAGGCAATCGACATATAAGATATCATCAACTTCAGTACAATATTGTCTCCAAAAGGTAGAACACAATGGCCGCCAATCTATTGTAGTAGTCGATTAGAAGTTCATCAAGTTGACTACAGATCGGCAGTAGTTAATTAGCTGCTACTTAAGTCAGTTGTTGATTAGAAATGATGCAACATTTGGTAGAATTCAGCAGTTCATTGCCTGTGTTGAAATCTTTGAGTTTTAGCTTCATTCACTTCATAGATCAACAATCATATTTTGTTGGTAACATTGTCATATGTTGTTAACTGCACATCAAGATTGAGTAATCTACCTCTTGGACGTCTTATAACTTCTTGCACCTAAAGTCATCGATTGATTTCCATTCGATCAAAGGCACTGGTTTCTTTATCTTGTAACAACCGAAGGCCCCATATTAGTTATCCATTTTGTAATAGTCATCTTTTTAAATATTAGATATGGATCTATCATTCTTATATAATGTCCATATATTTTGTTTTCAATCTAAATTCGTACTAGGTAATTTAGACTCTTTAGTCTAAGCTTGGATAAGCATTAAATACCTTTTTAAATCAATGAGGGCGCAAGGGTCACTAGCCATTTATTAGGGCACTATCCCATATTGACTACACACAAATCTCACTATAACCAAATTATATCGTATTAGGTCGTTATGGCCCTCCAATCAATGAAAAAATGTTAGACTACATAAGTATACAACCTTTGGTAGGATCACGTATAATATGTATCTAAGGTCAAAGGATATAAACAAAAATCCATTTCAAAACCTACTAATGAAAGTGATTCATGAAATAGTTTTGAAACAATTTACATCCAATATTTATCCACCCATAAATATATGTTTTCCTTAGTTGCAAATGTTTTTTTTTGTAGAAATTGTTTGAAACACACAAATGGACTATGGATAGTCTTAGCTTGGTATCTCCCAACATTTCAAGCGACTATGGGCATTTTAGATAACTACTTGTTTATTCATGGATTTAAACATGTTGATATTGAGCACCGTTAACTTAAATGAAAAAGACAATTTAATATTTCCAATCTGATAAAAAAGAGATACCAATAGTTTAAAATATCTAAATAGTGTAACAAATCATAACCAACTACTAGCATAATAAAGGCTGATGAAACTATCATGATTCACTAGAGATATGGGCTTCATGAATGGGTCTTTAGATTTAGATATGTATAAAATTTGCTTAATTTAATGTCTCTTTGTTCCACCACCTTCCATATGTAGAAAAATTTCTCTCAAATATACCTATGTTGTGATACAATCATGGTCTTTTTCCATTTTCGATAGCTCTAGAGTTGGCATAAATATCTTAATAGGTCTGCTGATGTTGAACATCATCCTAATGATTTTTTTTTCATCCAAGCTGCTTTTTAAGCTACTTATGTTCATAATGTAATTAAACTTTATTATGGACTATACGATTACACTCCACTTGGTGCTCATCCAAGTAATCGCTTCTCCTTTAAGTGTAGATACATATCCATTTATGATTGAGAATCATCTCGATTGGTCTTGAAGCTTGTATCTATGTAACCTAGCATAGTAAGCTAATCCTCATATATTATGAACATATCATAGTTCTCCTCAAGTATTCTAGAATATTCATGATAACTATCTAATGGTTCTCACCTTGGTCTTATTGATATATTCTTATCATGCTCAAAGCATATGACATATCAGGTTTAGTGCATGACATGGCACACATCATCGATCCAATTGTAAAGGCAGATGGAACATTCTCCATTCTATCAATCTCTTCATCCATATTAGGACACTATGATTTATCAAGGATTTCACCATGCGACATGGGCAATTTTCCATTCTTGAAATCTTACATTAAAAAATGTCTGATAACATTATTAATATATGCATTTTGGCTCACGCAAAGAAGTTGTTTAGATCTATCATCTGAGACCCTATATAGATCTTTTGGTTAAACAAGGTTTTTAGAATTCAAATGTCTGAAGTCATTTTCTTTGTTTTTAAGATTAAGTTTTAAAATCAAACCAAAACATGTAGATCCTTATCCTAGATATAAGCGACTACATCCACCTAAATATTTAACCATATAGCACTTTCCCAAAGCCTTTACTTTCTGCAATTTTAGAATATTATTTCTATTAAGCACCATGTCATCCACATACAAGATCAATTATATAATTATCTCTGATTAGTCTTCTTGTAAATATAAACAATTCATTTTTGTTCATCTCAAAACTAAATTCTTTAATTTACATGATTCATGCTCCGACTAGTCTTCTTGTAAATATACACGATTTATTTATGCTCCGACTAGTCTTCTTTTAAAGGCAGATGGAACATTCTGCATTCTATCAATCTCGTCATCCATATAAGGACAGTATGATTTATCAAGGATTTCACCATGCGACATGGGCAATTTTCCATTCTTGAAATATTGCTTTAAAAATTGTCTGATATCTTTATTAATATATGCACTTTGGCTCAGGCAAAGAAGTTGTTCTGATCTATCATCTGAGACCCTATATAGGTCTTTTGGTTAAACAAGGTTTTGAGAATTCAAATGTCTGAAGTCATTTTCTTTGTTTATAGGATTAAGTTTTAAAATCAAACCAAAACATGTAGATCCTTATCATAGATATAAGCGGTTACATCCACCTACGTCTTTAATTGTATTGTACTTTCCCAAAGCCTTTACTTTCTACAACTATAGAATATTATTTTTGCTAAGCACCATGTCATCCACATACAAGATCAATTATATAATTATGCTTCGACTAGTCTTCTTGTAAATATACACGATTCATTCTTGTTCGTCTCAAAACTAAATTCTTTAATTTACTCATAACATCAAAGACTTTAGCTCTAAGATTCATGCTTCAATCCATAGATGGACCTATTAAATATACATACTTTATCATGATGTGTAGGATTGACAAAACCTTTAAGGTAAACCATATAGACTTCTTTTGTTAGATGTCCATTGAGTAAAGTTGTTTTGACATTAGTGTGCCAAAATCAATATCATAATAAGCAGTTATGGCCATTAATATCCTAATACTTTTTAGTGTGGCAACTAGAGAAAAGGTTTCCACATAATCAATTTTCTTGGGTTTCAGTATAGCCTTTCGCTACAAGCATAGTGTAGAGCTCAAACTAATAGGTTCGGGAAAATCAAAACCTAATTCATATGAAAACTCAAAGACTCATACGAAAACATCTTGCACATGTGAGAACATTTAGGATGCGAGAATTTGGGTTGTGGGAGAGAACTTTGATGTAGTATATATATAGTTGCTTAGCTTTTTATTTTCTACGACCTAGTAAAACTCATGTAAAATTAGCAATTTTGTGTTTGATGTTGTATAAGCTTTGAGATATTAAATTGAAATTTTCTTACAAAACACAAAGTTAAGAAACTATTTATACTACATCAAAGTTCTCACCCCACTTCTCTAGTTCTCACGTCCTAAATGTTCTCGCTTGCTAAATGTTGTCACATGTGTTAAATGTTTTCGCATGAGCATTTAAGTTTTCGCATGAATAAGTTTTTGATTTTCCTGAGCCTCTTAGTTTGAACTCCACACATGGATTTGTAAGTATGTATTTACATCCGTGTCAATTTTAAGCTTGTAAATCTAGACGCTTCCATTTTTATCAATTTGGTAGTAAATTAACTAATTCATAGACTTGGTTGTCACATATAGATCACACCTATAGCTTTTAGCCATTTCTTAGACTCTAGGTCGAACTGATAGTAGGTATGCTTAATCTTGTCTACTAAAAACATCCCATCCTTGCTCATGAGAAATCTATACCTCTAAGTTAAGCTCCTAAAGGGATATACCAAATTTTTGGATGCTTGGTGATACATCCATTTCTAGAACACTCACTGTTACAAGTTCAATGATAATGTTAATCGGATAGTTTATCCTGAGATATAGCATTATTGTAGAGATTAATGAAGAGGCTGATGCAACCTAAACATCTTAAGTCTTTCCTGCATGCTGCACACATACATTAAAGAAGAATGCTTAGGAAGTTTCACACATGAAACAAAAAATACTCTAAGTGTGAAATCTTCCGAAGCCAAGCCCAATATCTTCCGAAGCCAAACATGAAGTCTTCTGAAGCCTCAGAGACAAAGTCTTCCGAAGCTTTAACTCATGAAGACAGATCTCTTCCGAAGACTTTTAGTAACATGCTTTATCTGATGTACTGTTCCATAAAACTGGACACCTTTCCGCT
>BJCM01152596.1:0-17597 GCA_018326385.1 Flaveria bidentis | reverse complement strand
TGTTCAACCTAGTCGGGTGATTATTCATGCTAATGGACCATACGCATGAATACATCATGCTTATGGACCAGTCGCACGACTGAACCAGGAGACTGGATCAGTCGTATGATTGAGATATAAGATTGACTCAATCGCACGACTGAACCTTCAGTCGTGCGTATGACTCAGTCGCATGATTCAGTCGCACGACTAAACCATGCTAATGGTTCAGTCGTCCGAATGGAAACTACAAACCTATAAATACCACTTTATTCGTGGAAAAACAGAGAATTTGAAACTTGATAAACCCTAGCCACCCTAGCCGTCCAAAACATCCAAGAAAGCCAATCCAACTTCAAAGTTCGTTCTTGATCGATTTCTACTCGTTCTTAACGTTTAGTTCATTCTTATATCGATCGAGTTAACATTCTCACAGATTGGATCGCCAATCCAATAGGATTCCTCATTATTTGATCTGGTCTCACGCAGAATCTGTTAGTATTTCGTACGTACACTATCCTGACAAGTGGTGTCAGAGCTTTGACTCTTGATTTTGCGTGGATTCAATTAGTTTTGGTGTTAAAACTCACGTTTTAATTCAAAAGAATCACCACATTGGTTCGTAAGGTGTTTTTGATGTTTGCATGCATTAAAGTTTAGTTTTTTCATCATACGGCAGATTAAGGTTTCTGGGAAAATCGTGTTTTTGTGTCAAAGTGTCAAAATCTTTGATTTTGCCAAGACAACAACCTTCAGTCGCACGACTAGCTCATTCGTACGATGGAACTCATTCGTATACTCCATTCGCACGCTTAACTCAGTCGCATTAATCATTCGCACGACTGAACAACTCCAGTCGCTTGAATCCATTCGTCTTGTTCATACGCACGACTGAATCCAATCGCACGATTGAATTCGTTTGCACCCTTCATTCGCATGAGTGATCCATACTCATATATTCACACGATTGAAACTGCCATGTTCTCCAAGTACCAAGTTCATAAAAATGGAATATCAATTTGTTGTGTTTACTGCCAGGAAGGACTCACGCATTCAGAATCTACTACTTCTGGAGAATGAGATAGGATATCACAATAAACCGCCGAAGCTAATAACGTTAGATGATTATCCTCAGTCGAAACATCGGTTTGAGATTTACTTAAATGGAGTTGATCCCAATCTTTGGACATTCATCGAGACTGGTTATACGGTGCCAGTCAGTGCTAATGGAGTCAAGTTAACCTTGGGAGGAATGAGTGAAACTCAGAAGATACTCTTCAATGCTGAGAAAAAAGTTTATGCTTTGTTGACTCAGTCAATACCAAAAGACATCTTTCATCAGTTTTCTGAGAACAAGCAGGCCAAAAAGCTATAGGAGGCTTTAGAAAAGAGATATGATGGAAATGCAACGTTAAAGGCACTAAAGGCTAAGGCTCTCAAGAAGGAGTTTGATAATTTCTCTTCGATAGGGAATGAGAGCTTAGATGATATTATTGATAGATTTTATCATCTCATGAGTGAGCTGCACACTTATGGTGTAACCACATTAATGGAAGATAAAGTTTCAAGTTTTGTTGATGCGTTGCCTGAGAAATGGGATTCATTTATGTCTAATCTGAGACAGAATGACATTCTTGCAACGTTAGACATAAATGACTTCATCTTGAAGTTAAGGGTGGAGAAACTGCGGATGAAGTACAAAACAAAGAAAGGATCCTGCATTCAGAATCCTTCACTCTACAACTCGTTTCCGTCTCCAGCTGTTTCAGGAGCACCATTACAAACAGCATTCGTGTCTAGTTCATCTGCTCCTTCCCAAACCACTGCTTCAGGACCATAAACGTCAGGGTCATTAGGGACCCAATACATAGTGCCCGAAGCCAACACTACAAAGTTGAAGACCGAGAATCTCAGTAATATCACAGTGGAAGTTGCAAAGAAGCACATGGATCTTCTAGCAGCTGTTGTCCAATCTTATGATGGTTTAGTTGCCAGGAAAATTGGAAATTGTCATCTTGCAGATGAAGATTATGAGCAAGTTGATGAGAATAAGCTAGAGAGAATGGACATTATATGGGCCTTGGCAAGTGCAGTCAGAAGAGCTAAAAAGTTTGTCAAGAAGACGGGACAGAACCTAGTAGCCACTAAGGATACGACGTTTGTTTTTGACAAAACCAAAGTCACATGCTTCAACTATGGTGAAAATGGGCATTTTAAATGTGAATGTGTAAAGCCCAAGAAAACTGAAAATGGAAACCTATTTCCCACATTCAACCATCAAGACAAGGACGTGATTGGAACTGCTTCTTCAAGCAAAGAGACAAAGGCTCTAACTGCTCAAGGTGATGAAGGACAAGACTGGTCCTTCCAATTTGTTTCTCCTGGAGAATCAAATATTGTCTTTGTCGAAGCAGTAGATGATGGGTCTACTAGTGAAGGTGAGATTGCAGCTGAGCAAGCGATGTCGGATACTGAAGAAGCTGCGAACGTGGTAAATCACGTGGTTGAGGAAGAGCTCAGAGCAACAAGTTCAGAATCTCCAGCCTCCGAAGAGTCTAACTCTGCTTTGATGGCTGATTCAACCGATTCTTCACAGGTAAGTTCTAAAGACCAACTATTTGGAAAAAATGCTTGTAATGAATGTGACAAATTTATAGAAAACATTGATTTGAAATTTTCTAGGTTATTAGAACACAATGATAACTTAGTAAATGATTTACAACTCTGCACTGAAGTTAATTGTATATTAAAACAAAATGAGTGCAGTTTTAAAGAAAAGATAGAACTTTTGGGGAAACAACTAAGAGAAACTGAGGTTGTTGCCATAAATCAATCAAATGATATAAAGTTTTATTTAAATTCTTTAGAAGAAACCAAAAAGGAAAAAGCAGTTTTGGAAGTTGAGGTTAATTCTTTAAAACAAAAACTGCATAGTTGGGCTAGTTCTTCTGACATAGTTCAAAACTTAGTGAAAGAACGAAATAATAGGGACGGTTTGGGTTACAAAGTAGTTCCACCACCACATTTGACTTTTTTGAATACTAAATGTAGACCTATCAATAATAACCCGGTAAAGGATCATGTGGTGTCCACTCCTCTGGTTAGTGATCTCGATTCTACAAGTAAACCTATGAACTCTATCACTAAACAGAAGGAGTCTACTTTGAAATCAAAAAGAAAAATGCCAGTTGAAAATTAGGATGATGAAATTAAAAGGGTTAATGTAAGGTCAGGGCCACAAACGTCTACTTCAGAACCTAAATTAACTAAACCAGTTAACCAAAAACGTGTTAATAAGGCTGAAACATCTAAAAGAGAAGTGACAAAACCAAACCAGACAAAGGTCACACCTTTACCAAACTCAAACCCACATAAATATTTTCCTCAATCTATAGAAGGGAGATCTTGCTATAATTGTGGAAAACAAGGACATATTTCTTCTAATTGTCCTTATTATCAGACGCCCAAAAAGAAAATTGAACTTTTTGATACAAAACCAAGTTTTTCTAAATCGAGATCTAATACTCCACCTAAGAGTATTAGTGAATCTAAAGTTTAAACAATAAGCCAGTCATCTGTTTATCACAAACAAGCCTTACATAAAACTGGCTTATGGAAAGAAAAATCAAGTATAGTGTCTGATAGTGAGGAGATTAAGAAGAAAGATATGCCATCATCCTCTAAAGGACAATGGGTTGAGTTTATGATGTGTGATTCGTCCGAGTCACCCAAGCCAGTTAAGGCTTGGGTCCCAAATCTGAACTAATAAGTTTCTTTGAATGTGTAGGGTGTCTGCTACAGCGCTATCACTGATACCTGGATTATTGATAGTGGGGCATCCAGGCACATGACAGGGAATTCATCTCTCCTTTTCAACGTCAGACAAATTACAGGGGGAACTGTTTCATTTGCTGGGAATAAAGGAGGCTACATCACCGCTCAAGGCGAAGTTGGAAATGAGAAAGTGAAGTTTGACAAGGTTAACTACGTTCAACAACTACAGAACAACTTACTTTCAGTCTCCCAGATCTGTGACAAAGAATTTAAAGTTGTATTTGACAACAAAAAGTGCTACATGTTGAAAAAGGACTATGTGATTGAGGAGGATAAAGTTCTTATGTCAGCTTCTTGATATAATGACTTGTATGTCTTGGATCTATCAAAAGCCTTCACAACTGATCACACTATTCAACGCTTCTTGTCAAAGGCAACTGAGAGGGATTCAATCTCCTGGCATAGGAGAATGGGACACATTTCTGAGGAAGATGAATTATTTAGTTCAAAATGATTTAGTGAATGGAGTAACTGTCAAGAACTTCCAACTTCTAGATTTTTGTGTAGCAAGTAAGAAAGGGAAACAGACCAAGAAGTCTCACAAGGCAAAGAAAGTTCATTCAATTAATCTTTCTCTTGAGCTTCTACACATGGATTTGTTTGGCCCTGTCAGCACAAAGAGCATTGATGGAGATCTGTATTGCTTTGTAGTAACGGATGATTACTCAAGATTCTCTTGGATGATGTTTCTAAAAGCCAAATCAGAAACTTTTGAATCATTTAAACATCTAGTTACTACTTTGGAATCACTCTACAAGCTGAAAGTAAACCCATGTTATGAACTCCTCCAGCGGTGTAAACCCAACCTGGAGTATCAAGAACCGTTTGGCGCACCGTGCATGCTGCTGAAGAAAACTCAGACATGGAAGTTTAGTGAGAAGGCAGAAGAATGTATCTTTCTCGGATACAACATACCAGACAAGAGAGTTTATAACAACTCAACGGGTCAGGTAGAAGTGTGGTGCAACGTTGATGTTCAAAGATACACCACCCCCTGCTGGAAAAGGACCCGCCTTCTCCTACTGATGATGAGCTATCTACGATGATGATGTACAATGTTCTGAACACTCCACTACCAGACTCGACATCAACAGCTCCATTAGATGATATTTCTAGCCCTTCAGGGGGAGAGCTTGAAGTAAGTGATTCATCTTCTGATGATGAAGTAGTTGAGACTACAAATATGGAACAGGAGGAACAGGTTCCCACTAATGAAAGTACATAAGCATCACATCCTAATGCCTCTGACACTTCGGAATCTCATACTCCAACAGCTTCAGATATTGAACCTGGGTTTCACAATCTGGATAATGAGGTAGTTGTTCCACTACTCCTGGATCCTGGATTAATGTTTATCATCCCTTGGACAAGGTCATTGTAGATGTTCGATCAGGAGTACATACAAGAAATCAGCTATACTCGGCTGATTATGCCTCAGTCATGGAAAAAGGGTATCTTCACGATGGTGCACATCGATGTTTTATGTCGCAATTTGAGCCAAAATATGTGAGTGAAGCCCTAAAGGATGAGGCATGGGTCAGTGCAATGCAAGAAGAACTCCTACAGTTCAAGAAGTTAGGAGTATGGACCCTTCTGGACAGACCAAAATATGCTAAGGTGATTGGCACTAAATGGATACTGAAGTGTAAGAAAGATGACCAAGGAGTCATAATCAGGAACAAGGCTCGGCTTGTGGTTCAAGGGTTTAGACAAGTCGAAGGCATTGACTACAATGAAGTGTTTGCACCTGTAGCTCGGATGGAAGAAATCTGTATCTTTCTAGCTTATGCATCCTACATGAAGATTAAAGTCTATTAACTAGATGTAAAAAGTGCATTCCTTCATGATGAAATCCGTGAGACAGTCTACATCAGTCAACCCGAAGGATTTAAGGATCCTTATCATCGGGATAGAGTTTACAAACTGGACAAGGCTCTCTACGAGCTCCATCAAGCCCCTAGAGTCTGGTATGAGAAACTCTCAACTCACCTAGTGAAACATGGTTTTCGCAGAGGGGTGATTGACTGTACGTTATTCATCAAAGAAAAAGATAGTGATTTACTGCTGGTATAGATATATGTGGACGACATAATCTTTGGTTCCAAGAATGAAGAATTATGTAAAGAATTTGAATCTGTAATGGAAGCAGAGTTTGAAATAAGTGCCATGGGGGAGATGAAGTTCTTCCTTGGATTACAAGTGGATCAGACACCAAAAGGAATCTTCCTGTATCAGTCCAAATATGTAGGTGATATCCTCAGTCGGTTCGACATGGAGAATGCTTCAACCGCTGGAACTCCACTTGCCATGAACCATGACGTGGCACCCGACGAAAATGGTGATCTGGTTGATGCTACCATGTAAAGAGGAATGATCAGATCCCTAATGTACCTCACATCCTCTAGTCCTGATATTATGTACGCCACGTGTCTTTGTTCAAGATATCAGGCAAAACCAAAAGTGGATCATCTCATCGGTGTTAAACGGCTTTTTCGTTTTCTGAAGGGTACTCCAACACTCGGGTTGTGGTATCCTCATGATGATGACTTTGAGCTTACAGCGTATAGTGACTCGAACTATGGTGGTTGCAAGATTAATTACAAGCAACATCTACGGGATGTCAGTTCTTTAGTAGACGGTTAGTCACCTGGCAGTGTAAGAAGCATACATCAGTTGCTCTGTCAACTTGTGAAGCTGAATATGTTGTTGCTGCAAGTTGCTGTTCACAAATCATTTGGATTCAACAACAAATGCGCGACTACGGTTTGCAATTTTCTAACACCCTTATTTTTGTTGATAATTCTGTTGCTATTGCTGTCACCAAAAATCCGGTCCAACACCTGAAAACAAAACGCATCGGTATTAAATATCACTTTATATGTGACTGTTTTGCAAAACAATTAATCGATGTTGTTAAAATTAATACGGATTTTCAACATGCCGACCTCTACACGAAAGCATTTGACAAACCTAGGTTTTTATATCTTTTAGAGGTTAATGGCATGAAAAAGAAAAGTGTTGTGATTCTAGAAGAAGAAAGTTCTTAGTCCGACATGTCTTTCTTAGTTTTTATTCATTTTCTTTTATTTTATTTTCCCGTCTATTAAAATCCAAAAACACAAAAAGATTTTTGGTTTTAGAATTTTAGGGGGAGAATAGTGAGGGCAGCTTAGCTGAAAGAAATGAAATCAAATATATGATTATGATTCAAAGTTTATGGAAAATGATAGTACATAGTGAACACAGTATTTGGGACTTCAAAAGAATATAAAATGATCAAGATGCAAAATTCAAAGTACACGTCTGAGAAGTCTGAGCAAAATAGAAGGAAAAATGATAGTAAAACTAGTCTGCTACTGAGGTAACATAGAGAAAGTAGACCTAGAGGCTGCTAGTTCATTATATGATGTGTCGGTAGATTCAATACAATAGATGAGTAAACCTCATTGGTGATTTAAATTCAACTAAGTTGTTCAACTTGTTGTGGGTTCTCTTCTTAGCCCTAGTTAACACAATCAACACATTTCCAATAAGGGGTGACGAGTAAAATAAATGCCACAAATGTGTGCGGATGACCATAAAAATAAGCAAAGCACATGGAAAAATGCTAAATCCAATCAAGCTAATGACTAATGTTGTTGGTACGTTATGCACAAAAGAAAAATAAATGCTCTAACAAGAAGATAGGTTGTGTGCCTCTCTGTTGTGCGGTGGCACTGACCTGAGGATAATCATAACCTAAATATTCTAGAATTTATTGTTGTTTGCGCCTCTCTGCTATGTGATGGCACTAACCTGAGGCTTGGCATCTCTTTGAAAGCTCTTAGAATAGAGTCTTCTTGTCAAATACTCGTAGACCGCTCAAACATCTCCCGAGGAATGTTGATTACGATATAAGTGTGGGATCCACAAATGCTTGTTGAAATAATCAAACCTAACTCATCACCAATGTGAGTCAAAAATCTGTGTATGGATTTAAGAGGACAAATATACTGACAATCATCGTGGCTACAACTCTTGACAGTCAAAATCAATGTGTGCATCTTATAACTCTAGTATGATTTCCTAAAAGTGTTATTGACTCTCGGTCAAAACAAGAATCTAGCACCAAAATATCTTGTTAAAATGTCCCAAATTATTCTGATATACCTATATGATTCCATAATGAATCGTTCCAGAAATGATCAAATTAACTTGAAGTTGTGTTGTCCGGGAAGAAAAATCTGTTAGATGTTTTTCTAAAAGATTTCAATCCATCTCAAATCAAAAACACAAAAATATGTTTTGTTTTATTTTAATTTCGAGTTGTTTATTTTGTTTTTCTAGTATTTTGTTGCGTAAAAGTCGGACTATCCAACTAGATGAAATCTATGAATCACTCGCTAAAATTGGCCACGTCTGAGGTGACCAATCGGTTTAAATAAAGTAGGTCACGTCTGAGGTGACCAAACGGTTTGAAATTAAAAGGATCACGTCTGAGGTGATCAAACGGTTTTAAATTAAAAAAGGTCATGTTTGAGATGATCAGTGTTCATAATGTTATATCAAAAGATAAAACTTTAAGTGTGTGAAAGTGTATGAGGTCAAACTCATAAGTATGAGTCAATCGCACGATTGGACCATAAGTATGAGCTAATCACATGATTGGACCATAAGTATGAGCCAGTCATATGATTGGACCATGAGTATGGGGCATCCATGCGATTGGATCATAAGGATGAACCAATCGTACGACTGGATGAAGAAGTATATGCCAATCACACGACTGAACCCCAGTCGCAAGAATGAAGCATGCGTATGGGTCCAATCGCACGACTGAACATTAAAACAATATAAATAGAGGGGTTAGTCGGTCACATTCATTACCACCCCTCAAAGCTTCCAAAACCTCTCATACGCAAACACTCTGCCCAAATTTCTTTTACTTTGATTGCTCACTGATTCTGATCCTAACTGATTTCTCATTCATCTACAGGTATTGTGAGACTGAAATCGATCATAATGACCGGTGTAATCAAACCCTAAATGACCTAATTGATTAAAATCAAGAAATAAGAATAACTCTTCAAATAGACCACTTAAATGGACATAATCGTTGATATAAAGGACATTAAGTGATATGTAGAGTCCCTGCAAATCTAATGAGTCTAAACACAAAGTCTAACATAAAGTTTTGACCAAGATTCGAGGTTGGAGCGTCGAACAGAGCAATATGCGAATGGACACTCCGAATGAACCTCAGTCGCACAATTCAATCACACGAATGAATCATTTGGTGACTCAGTCGCACAACTGACTCAACCGCATGGATTAACATACGACTAAGTTCAGTCGCAAGCTCAATCGTATGACTGAACTCAGCCGCAGGCTCAATCGCACGACTGAACTCAGTCGTATGGTTCAATCGCACGATTGAACCAGTTTGATCAAAACCAGTTTAAGTGTCAACTGTCATCTCCTACACACAACTCTAATGTATATGTTTCTCGTGCTGATAGATGGACGATGAGCCCCAAGCACAATATTTGTGCTCACTTAGTTGCTACCACTCAGAATGCTTCTGAGTTTGCGGGGATCATAGCCTTTTCTCAGGAGATCGAGGATCTTCAAGGCCATATCTATACCATGCACTCCATACAGATCATTACAACAGACCTTCTGGGAAGGTGCTACTGTTGACAGATCCTCAGAGCCATACGGTATCCGGAGCTCGATCTTCGGACAAGAGATCAGTGTTACCGCAGCAGATCTTAGGCGAGTCCTGGATCTGGGTGAGGATGGTGACCACCCGACCAAGCTACACCCTCTGACAGTTCGGGGTTGCTTTCTGAGGATGAAATACACTGGGGACATCAACGCAGGTGTGTTCAACAAAAGCAACATGTGCCCTCAGTTTAAGTACTTGGCCCATGTCATCCTGAAGTGCATAGTGTCAAGGAGAGAAGGATTCGACGAGATGTCGGATCAAATCCAGAACACATATGTTGCTCTGGTGTTGAACCATCCGTTCAGTTTCTCCCACATGCTTTTCATGTATTTGATCGAGAACATAGAGGAAAAAAGGAAGGAAGGGTTCTGCATGTACCTAAGATTTCTACAGATGATCATTGATCAGAAGCTTCCTTCACTGCCGAAAGAGAGGGAGGATGTGGTCGTTCTAGAGGTTATGGATGATACGACATTGGGTAGGATGAAGGTCTACCGAGGGAAGTAGGTGAAGCCCTCGGTGAGGAGACTGTTTGGTCATTTGGCCAACACGGAGTACGTGGCGCCGTCTCACAAGAAGTGGCATCACGATGATAGTGACTCCGATATTGAGCCTATCATGACACCCACCGACGAAGAAGACGATGACGATGACGACCATGATCAGGGTCAAGGTGGCGAGGCACCTGGTGGAACAGAAAAGGTTGCCTTCCACCAAGACTTCTTGATCGATGAAGATGAGGAGTCGGATGATGAGCCACTAGTGAGGACTATCGGGAGCAGGGTTATGGCTACAGACAAAGGGTTAGAGGCGGTTGGTGGATGCCAGGCTGAGTCGAGGGGTGCTACTACTGATGTCACTGATCCTACTTACACCCCTGACCAACCCATCAGCCAAGGAGGAGCATTTATTACAAAGGGCTCAAGGAAGAAGAGAATGGCTCACCCTTATGGCAAAAAAGGTAAGAGGCCAAGGTTTACTGTGATCACATCTTCTGCCACCTCCACCACTGCCACACCCACTACTACAGCCACCACCACTACCATATCTCCCACCACCACTACCACATCTCCTACCACCACCACCACAGCCACTCCACCACATCCCACTCCCATTACACCTCCCATATTCACCATATCCACTACCATAACCACTCACCAAGCTAGTCCCTCCACCCAAACCACATTTACACCCGGACCTACTCTACCCATGGTCGCGATAGAGGAGCAGTTGGCTAGCCTAAACCGGATGGTACTAAAGTTTATTGCTACTGATGATCTGAGGGCTACTCAGATCAATCAGCTGATGGCGGTGAATGTGGCTCAAGCAAAGCAAATTGCTCAGTTGAGTGAGAAGAACGCTCAGTACGAGAGAGCGTTAGGCCGAGCCACCATGCACTAAAAAGTCAAAATGAGCTGGTGTTGGCGTCGGTAAATAGGATTGAAGGTCTCGAGAAGAAGAATAAGAAGATACTACTAAAGCTTAAGGGATCAAAGAGCGAGCCGTTAAAGATTAAGAATGGTGATGATGGTGATGATGATGATGATCATGAGGATGAAAATGAATCTGAGGAAGATGTTGATGAAGGAGGACCGAGCGGTAAAGATAAAGAGGATGATGACGATCAAGAAGGTGATGCTGCTACATCAGCCTCCACTCAAGCGCAGGAAAGGCGCACAAAACGAAACCAAGACCAAGGAGCCTAGTCCTTAGATCCTCCAGCTGAAGAATCGACAAAGCAAGACAAAAGTAATTATTAGATGTCTTTGTATTTAAAAACCTTTGTACTTGAAATATATATTACATTAATGTAATTAATGATCATCTATGTTTGTTTATGTTTTAATGTTTTATATAATGACTTATGTCTGATGTGCTTAATGTTTAATCAAACAAATGAAGCTCAATAGACAGACGAGTATGATGTCGAACCCCTTCAGCAAGTCAAGACTCAACTTATAATGATTCTTGACTTGCAAGGGATTGTTAGGATATCTATGAGCTACACTTCGGAAGAGGGAGAGATTATTCATGATCTAACTGACGAACAACTCGCTGAAATGTTCAGGCTGAATCCTGACGAGCTTGTCAAAGATGCTCCAGAAGTTGATGTCGCGAGTGATGATGAGCTTAATGATGTTGATGAGATTGAGATAGAGGATGTTACTGCAGAGCACTATCCACAGTACACTGATCCGGAAGGACATGTTATCCCTAACTTGGGTGAAACATTTGACAGTGGTACTTTTAATAAGTTGGATGAAGTGGAGAAAGAAAAAGATAAAGAAGAAAGCACAGCTCAAGCTTTGGATGCTAATGTTGATATCAAGAAAGCTAAATGGGCAGCTTGTTTTTGCAAAGATGAAAGACATCAAAAAGTGTCAGACAAGATTATCGTGCGGGCGTATTTTGAAGACTTAGAGGTCTATGCTGTTAAGAGAGAGAAAAGAATCGATTACTTCAGATATCCTCATGATCTAAAGACTCTTACTGGTTTTGAGCTCAACCGTTTGGCATGTTTAGATCTTCTGTATGCAAATCCGAGGAAGATATCGTGATGGTTCGAGGCTGCGTTAATGAAGGAATACCACACCAGGTGGGTAAACTTCAGACCTCAACAACCGAAGAGGTTCATCTAGTCTGAAGTGGACCCTATATCTGGAAGACCTAAAGTGGTGCAGAAGTGGAGTCCCTCACACACGATGTCAAAGATTCCCTTACGGGAAATCCCTCAGGACTTCACTCCACACTTCAAATGGTGGTATTACGATTGGCGAACGGGCGAAGCGGTCGTAGTTTTGAACAAAGATGGAAAGATTGATACTATCCGGGTATTCGACCCAATGTGGCTTACAAACTTGTCGGCTGAAGATGTCTACATATTATACAAGTAGCCACTGTTTTATGACACGTAGGATATTGTACAAGCTCTCTAGTTCCAACATGTGATAAGACTCTGCTTTGCATTTGAAATACATGTAGGAGTTACAAAAGAGGAGACGTACAAGAAATTCCAAGAACACGTGAAGAATGTTAGATGTTAGGGTAAACTAGGACCAAGGGGGGTTTGTAGATACATGATGTTCCTAGTTTATAAGCTTAAATGTAAAAGTCTTTTATGTCTTACACATATGTAATGAAATGGTTTAATGAAATATAATATGTGGTGTTTATTAATGTTTAATTATTTCATATTATTATTGTGTTAAGTGTAATTCATATGTATGAACTTATTATATAGGTTTGAGGTTGTTGTGCATGGTTCTTAGTCAATAATGATTAAGAAATGTGTTCAACCTAGTCGGGTGATTATTCATGCTAATGGACCATACGCATGAATACATCATGCTTATGGACCAGTCGCACGACTGAACCAGGATCAATCGTATGATTGAGACATAAGATTTCATGCGTATGACTCAATCGGATGATTCAGTCGCACGACTGAACCATGCTAATGGTTTAGTCGTACGAATGGAAACTACAAACCTATAAATACCACTTTATTCGTGGAAAAACATAGAATTTGAAACTTGATAAACCCTAGTTGTCCAGAACGTCCAAGAAAGCCAATCCAAATTCAAAGTTCGTTCTTGATCGATTTCTACTCGTTCTTAACATTTAGTTCATTCTTATATCGATCGGGTTAATGTTCTCACTGATTGGATCGCCAATCAAATAGGATTTCGCACTATTTGATATGGTCTCACGCAGAATCTGTTAGTATTCTGTACGTATAGGGTCCTGACGGTATCCACTTCATGATCTACCATTAAGCTTGCGCATTTCCTGAAACATGTTAAAAATAAAGTCAATATTGGAATGTTGGTGAGTTTCCATAGGTTATTCATACATAAGTATATATAAGTTTAAAAGTAGCAATTCATGTTATCGGTTACGAATCATGCAAGCTTATAGACAACTTAATGATACAATCAAACCTTGACAAAGATGGCTACAATAAGTTATAACGATTAGCTAAATATACTTAGCACCAAATAGGCTTGTCAGGCCCATAGATCTATGATGTCGCTAGGCTAGCAATAGTTAATGATTGTTTACACAAAATTTCTATCATATAAGACTCACAATATTACAAATAACCATTAAATATGAATTTCTAGTGCATTGACAAGTATCAAGATGTTTACAAGTGCAAGTTTATAAGGACAACATGTTTCACCCCAAATGGTGTGAAATAAAGTAAAAAGAGCATGAAAACTCACATGTTGTATAAGTTGATCTTAAGAATAATAATAAGAAGAATTTAAATGATGCTCCAACGATTTGTTTTCCAAGATACCTAAATGTATAAGTTCCAAGTTTAAGTTTAAAGATAAGATTAACGATTCATACGTGAACTAGGGTTTCAAGTGAAATTTGAGGGTTTGACAAACAATGGAATTTACTTATATTTTGATTATATGAGAAATGAAATAACTCGTTTAGATAATTAGTTTTAATGAATGATAAATAAGTCATTTATAATGATTGGTTATCAAGGTTTAAATATAAAATATTAAAGAAAAATATATCAATTTTGTTGACACAACTAAACAAATAATTGAATCATTGCTAAATAATGTCTTTGTCTAAAAATATTTTATTAGTTTAGCTATTGCTAAAGAAATATTTTAACTTAAAATCCATTTTTTAAGATTATAAGATTTAACTTTAAAAATAATCTTTGTTTTATTATTCTTATTAGGAAAATATATAAGTTTTTTATTTTTAAAAATTTTCAGAAAATAATTCCGAAACTTCAAAAAAAACCTTAATTATCAAAAACAATTTTTATATTATTTAAGAATTTTCTGTAATTTAATACTTAAAGAAAAGGCTTAAAAAGTAGTTGAGGGTGCCCGGATTCGAACCCGGGACCTCAAGGATGGAGTCTCATGCTCTTAACCAGTAGACTGGGGAGACTATGCCTGTTAAGAGCATGGATTTTAACCCTCGAATGTAACAACCAATTAAAACCCCTAAATCTACGAACCCTAACTTCGAACTTCATCAAATTGAACAACCAAAAGATGTTGATTACTGAAATAATCATGGGGCTTTGATTCCCCATGTAAAACCGAGTATATGTATGCATATAACTTACATGATTAAGATCGAATCGAATGCAAAAATGATAAGAACGGTCGGAAGATAGCAACAATCGAGTTGAGTCTGATTCGATGTGCAAATGATTATGATAATAGAATTAAGTTCGTGTGAAGCTTCTAAGAATGTTCACGATTCAAAGCCCTTAATCACTTAGAGATGATAATGTAAGGAGGATGGGGTTCAGTTTGACGTAGGTTTGCGATGAAGATGATGATTGTTTGGTATGTTCAAAAGTGATTCTGATAGAATTATGTTGGATAACAATTTAGAATTGATTAAACCATCGATTAGGTACCATTTGATTAGATTTTTATTGAGTTTAATGATTAAACAATTCAATGATAAAGGTAACCAATTATTCGAGCTATTTGGATTCATAAGCATTGTTTAAACGCAATTAAGGTACGTATTCAAGTTCCAAACGTTCCCCCGAAGCGATTGGCATCGTTTGGTTTAAAGTTGAGGTCGTTTTGACCGGTTTTGGGTCTCGCCAGCGACACGCCAGGCTTGGCCGGTCGGCTGCCGGAAAACCAGGAGAGAGAAGAAGGGGGGTTTGGGGTTTTAAAAATTTACACTTCTGGTCCTTGTAGTTCTGATTCTTGTAATTTTATATATTAAATTTTGATTTAAAGTTTTTAATTTGACATAAATGCCCCCGTAACTTAATTAAGCCTTAAACTTTAAACAATTTTCTAACTTATTAATTATTTAACTTCTATAAATTATTATTTATTATTATTATTGTTAAAGTTCATAAATTAATATTTAAAGTTTATAAATGTATTATTATTATTATTATTATTATTATTATTATGTTTATTTTAATAAATCAAATCATTAACTCTCAAATTAATTAATTAATGTAGAATAAAAGAAACAATCACAAATAACCCATATAGTTTCATAAATGACAGAAATGGTCCTTACAAGAACATCACGACGTTTAACTTTTAATTAATGAAAACTACGAAAGGTTACATTAAGTCAAGACTAAAAGTAGTGCCAAAACAACTATGGTTGGCTGCTTGAACTTAAGGTATTGTTCTATTGAACACTATCTTTTTTCTCGATCTCAAATAATAGTAAATAGATGAGTTTCACAATGCATCTAAGATTTCACGACTTTGGATCTTGTTAACTGTTGTTCCTTTCTGATTGAATGGCGACAAACAGAACACATTTTCTGTTGGTGTAACAATACATAGTGGACACCCCTAATACTGTTTAGAAATTAGGAGAGTGATTGTTGGCAATAATTTCCAACTCGATTCACAAGTCGGTGAAATTGGGGATCTAAGATAACAAGTTGGACAAGTTAGATTTAATTCCTATTATTTAGTAATTAGTATAGTAGTCAAGTAGGACTGGTTAGATCCTAAAATTTAGCAATCCTAATTATATTCAAATAGGTTTGGTTTTAACATATAAATACACAACCAAGGCTATGGGTTATGTATGAGTTGCAACTAAGTTTTTTGAGTTAGTTTTTCTTGGTTATAATAAATCATTGGAAGTTAGCCAATTGATTTTGTTTTTTATATCGATTCTAGACTTGAATTTGAGTTAAGATATTGAAATAAATTATTGTAACTTATTATTTAGGATTTGTAACATCCATCCAAACTCCCCTCTTAAAGTTTGATAAAACTGAGTCTATGATATCAGTGTAACTTCATGTTGCTACTGTTGTGTAAATTCTAATTCAAAATTTTTTGTTATTAATGTTCAATTGTTATCGCAAATCTTTTATTGCGCCAAAACTATTTTCCACTAATGTATTAAGTTGAAACTGTTCAAAAGAATACATACAGCTTATGTGTCTCTTATATGGTCACTACTAAATTATCATCACGTAGATTTGTATATTAAAAATAGAGTTGCTATTTGTGATGGTTATGCATACTCATAGTTGATTGTCATTGGTATATGCTAGTTATGCATACTCAGTGTTGTTTGTTATTGGTATATAAGAGTTATGCATATTCCATTTATTACCCATAACCTTTTGATAGTCATGCTACAACCATGATACCTCACTCTCCTAAGTGTAATGTTTACAAGATTGTTCTGTAGTATATGCTATAATATTATATGTTTATATAGCACTTGCCACTTGGATGCTCAATTCACTTATGTGAAAATAATTTAATACAGTGTTGAATTTCTTTCCTTTTGGTCATATAGGCCGGTTATCTAAAGTAGGGTTAAATATCAAGTTTGGCTGGAAGATCTGATGTTGCTTGGATAGATGGTGAAGTTTCATAATTTCAAAATCAAGAAATCAAAGCTCAATTGTCAATGGTGTTGAGAATTACCATGATAAATTGAGAGTCGCGAAATGCTATCAGAAACTATTTGGGTTCACATCAAATTTTTAATCGGATAAAACTCAATTCCAAGAACAAGTTTGATCTGAGTGTAAGAATTCATGAACAATGAATAATTAAGAGAGAACAAAATTGATTCAAAATTAACATTTGCAGGGAAGGGTTCATATCGAAATTTATATTTTTTACCCTCTAATTTCACATGTGAAATTTCCCGAAAATCAAATTTTAGTGCATTTTTTATAATGCAACGTTTACCAAAATAAATATTTTCCAAGCCTGCCTAGCAGCTTGACCTCAGCCAGGGGCTCTACCTCTTGGATCCCCTCCCAGGCGCTTGTCACACCCAGACCGACGGCAGAATCATCGGGGCGGACGAATGTGAAATGATTGTTCATAGCACATGGAACTAATAAGTTGAAATAATATTAAATATCATTTTTATTAAACATTACAATACAATTAAATCATTACAATACAAACAAGATACAAACAACAACATAAGATTTTCAATTAAACTAAGTCCAAGTCCTATATGAGCACAAAGAGATCCTTAAGTATCAAACTTGAAACATGTTAAAAATAAAGGGTCAACTTTGAAAGTTGGTGAGTTTTCATAGGTTAAACATATATATATA
>BJCM01152595.1:0-10380 GCA_018326385.1 Flaveria bidentis | reverse complement strand
GTTCAAATGAGAACCATATTTTTACTACTTGTTATTCTTATAGACATTCTTAAATCATTTTCCTCCAAAATATATTATAGTAATTTTCACACTCAAACTAATTTTCTCTCTTATTGAAGATTAATTTTATTAATTACTATATTTCTCTCTCTATTTAATTTTTTTAAAATCAAACTATCATTTTAAAAATAGATTTTACTAAGCAAATTTAAAATCACATTTTTTTTCTAATAGTAGTCTTATTAAAACATTTCTAAGACACTTAATCTTTTTGAAACAAAATATATTTTAAATAGGTCATTCATTAAAAATTTATAAGAAGGTGAATTTTTTTATAAAACAATCATAATATTACAAACCAGAATTTTTAATAAACAAGATTTTTATATAAAACAATTTTTTATAAAAAAATAAAATAGATGTTTAAAAAATATATTATTTAGATAAGAGAATTAAAAAATAGCATGATTGATTTAGTTCTTGAACTATTACCTATATATAAATTTTAATTATATCTTATATTAAAATATCATATTATAAATTTTCGTGTTTATTAATAACTTTAATGTGTTTATTAAATGGGTTTCTGCAGGACCGTTTATGGGATTGGTCACTTACAACAAAACACACAATGAGGAGAGTTGATTTAGAACACATAACAAATCAAACGGAGAACTGTCAACCAGTCATACTTTGATACTAAGAAACATAAGTAATTAAGAGATTATACAAGAACAAGAACAATAAACAACTAACACAAGTATTTGGTTTTCAAGAATGATGTATATTGATCTCAAGTTCTTTACAAGTGTTTACAAAGTATAAAATGATTAAAGATTACAAAGGGACATGAGATACTTTATACTACATCCTAAACCCGACCATATTTTAAAGGCCAGCTGGATACATGATCTAGACAACAACAAAATCAATGTAGAGTCAAAATGCAGATTGCCTTTTGACTAGTGACTATGACATGTCATAGCTCACATCCTAATATATTATAAAAAAGATAAAAGTACATAAAGTAGAAAGTAAAGGACTCAAGACCTCAATGTACAGTTACCAAAAGTATGAACCTTTTCACCAACTTGTGAAAGTTGGTGAGTCAACAGAGTTGCAACGAAAAGGTGATCCAGGTTTATGGTAAACGTATATTAGATAATAGCATGTACTCAAAAGTCTTAGAAGAAATCTTTCTTCAAGTGTTGGCTTCGGAAGACTTCATGTTTGGCTTCGGAAGATATTGGTCTTGGCTTCGGAAAATTTCACACTTAGAATGTTTTCTAATGCAGAATGTGAAACTTCTAAAGCATTCTACTTTAACACTTGGTGCATGCATGTAGCACAAACTGCTTGGATGTTTTGGGTTGCATCAGCCTTATATGAATTCTTACAAACTCCCCCTACACTGATGCTACCAAAACATTTGAAAACTTCAGATATTGACAGTCCTCATTATGATAATGACAATGCCTTTCTTCATAACATGGTCAGGATCATTCAAACTCTCAAAATGTCTTCTCATCTCAAAGAGATCATACAAAGGTAGATTGAACATGTCTCGCCATGTGTAGACATATTCAACACCTTGATCTCTGATGACATGCCATCTTTAAGGATTAGTAGAGTAAGTCCAGGACAAGATGGGTCATCCTGATGCAAGACGAGCTACTTAGATTGGAGTTGGTGGAGCTTCCTATTGTTTAACATTCTCAAGATGTTCTGACTCATCTTGAGATTTAGAGATGGATGCCTTGTTGGATCATAAAGGCTGGTGCAACCAAAACCAAACACTTAGAAGATTTTGAGTACAACTAATAAAGCTCTTCCGAAGACATGTTCATCACTTCCGAAGGTACATCCTGAACTTCCAAAGCAAAGCTCAAAGGAATTTCCAAAGATAAACCTCAGCTTCTGAAGACAAAGTCTTTACTCTTACAAAGAGTTCAACATTTGGAATAAATAAAGACTACAACTTCCAAAGTATGAAGTCCAAAGGAAGCCTCGGAAGAAGTAACTACTTCCGAAGTATAAGTGGCTTCGGAAGAAGAAGTTCTTCCGAAGCCAGTTAACCTTCAGAAGTACTTACTATGAACCATTGGACATAAGTATGGTGTCTCTGACACTCCGCTGCAAATCTCTAAGATACTACATGGCACATTCCCACGACCATGTAGTTGACCTTACTTTATTCCACTATTCATAGTTTATCAGTTGGTACAGTTGCCAACTTTAGTTGGTGACAAAAAGTAAGTCATGGACATGTCATGACTACCGTATCTTAGATAATATTTTATCTATGATACCTTAACTTTAGCTTTGTAGTATTAGCTTTAGATTAAGGTTTCCAGCTGGTATCAAAGTATATCCGGCTGTAGGTAGTAGTATATATAGTTTTTCTTTGTAACTCTTGTAGAAAGTTTAATAGTCTTGTAAAACTTCGAGTTGAGAAATAATATATATAAGTATCTTGAAAATTGTTCTCTTGTGTTTTCTTTGTATTACTTAGTATATTATAATCAACTCTTAGAAGTACTCTACTTCTTGTGTGTTTAGGAGTAAAATGCTTATGGTGAGTATCAAAACCGATCTTGCAATTGGTATCAGAGCTTTTTAGGCTCTTGATTGTGTGATCTAATCATCCAAATCAACCTATTATTCACTCACTCTCTCAATCAAACATGGCCCTTAACCAGAAATCTAAATGTGAAATAGGAACGATGACTAAAGTACCCATCATCACCCTAGAAAACTTCAGACAATGGAGCAGACGTATAGAAGGGTTCATCCAATATCAAGACAGTCGCATGTGGAAATCTATTACAAATGGCCCCTACAAGTCAAAGGTGGCTTCACCTGTTAGTGGTGGTGCTATGATAGAGAAGGCAGTAGAAGACTACTATGAAGAAGATCTCAAGTGGATAGATATTGATGAGAAGGCGATGACTGTTCTGATGACTACAATCCCAAACTCCATTATGGTGGGGTTTGAAAATTGCCAAACTACAAAAGAGTTGTTTGATGACTTAAACCATATATACTCCAACTCCAACGACTCAAAGAAAGATTAACCGAAGCAACAATTTGAGGACTTTACTCATATCGCTGGAGAGACCTTGCACCAGCAGTACTTCAGGTATATAGATCTTATCTCTTCCCTTCAGTCTGTGGGAATCGCTCCTGAACTGAGAGACCTCTCAAAAAAGTTCACAAGTGCACTCCCTAATGAGTGGACGTTCTACTGTGTCTCCATCAAGAGTACAGAGAATCTGAACACCCTCACCATGACTGAGCTATACGACATTCTAGATGGATACTGTGTAGAGATGGAGAACAAGAATAGCTGTCAAGCAAGCAGATATTCAAGCCTTCCTGCTAGGAACGCTCTCATGGTTGCTGAAGGCTCAAGACCCCCTCAACCTTAGCAGTACCTGACTTATTCCCAGCAGCCATCCACATCCTCTGGACCTTACATCACATTTCCTGAGACCCCAAGGGCTCAACAGGCTTAACCCTATCCCTTTCAGGATAGATGTGCTTTTGACTCAGGGAGTGGACACTTTAATGATTTTCAGTTTTGTTTTGAAGATGTAGAGTGTTTCAGCCCAGATTATGTGGAATACATGGACATAGTCCAACAAATGGCTCTGTTAACCTATAGGGCAGAGAAGTTCTTCAAAAGAACTAGGAGGCAGTTCCCTTAGAACCCAACAAGCAACAAGTTTGGATTTGACAAAGCGAAGGCCAAATGCTACAACTGTAACCAGTTGGGGCATTTTGCAAGGGAATGCAAAGCTCCCAAGTCAAATCCAGGATCTGCTCATGCCTTCTCACATCCTTCAACACCAAAAGCTGCTGGAAAATCAACTGAAATTGCTATTGTAGCACAAGAAGTTGATTGGAGCTTTATGGTACAAGATGTCACTCCTGCTCAAGCACTCATGGCTGGAACAGACAACTCTAAGGTATATGATCATCTCTGTACTCCAGCCTGTATTACTAAGGTTAAAATGTATTAGGATTATAACATGGAAATTAAATCCGATATTGAGTCCTTAAACATCTTAAAAGCTGATTTTAAGAAGGCTGGATCTGACTATTAACATAAAATTAAGGAGTTAGAGAAAATAGCATCTTCTCTAAAACATGAACACACTAATTACAAAACTCAAATCAAGGATTTAATATCCAAGTTAACTAAGGCTCAAGCCAAGCTAGTATTAGCTGAGGCTCAAGGTAGGAAGTATGCTATTTGTGAGCAAAACTTCCAAGCCATTATTGCATCATCCTCTCACTCCAAAATATGTTATCAAAACAAAAGATGGTTGGGGACCAATGAGATTACTCCACCATACTCTTACGAGTCTATTAGACAACCAAGGTGTGGTATTGAAGAGCAAGAGGTCCCATCTACTGACCCATCTTCACTTGAGTTGAAGAAGGATACAATAATGGAGACCACCACAAGGAAGGAACATGTAATTCAACCTATTTCTACTTATGATAATCAACCCCTATCCACCAAAGCTAGAAGAAACTGGGCAAAGGCATCCAGAAGAACTGCCATGAAAGTAGCTGAATTTAAGCTGAAGATTGACCCAAAGCAAAAGAGTGTTTTCATTTTAGCTGGATTCCAGGTGGTAGGCACTTCTGATTCAGGAAAGGAGTGTAGTACCAACACTTCTATCCTACCAAAGGATCAGAAGTCAAAGGGGAAGGATGCAAAGGAATATAAAAAGATGAAGAAACCTCAGCCATCAAAATCCCCAAAGATTAACATTGCATGCATAATATGTGGTCTACAGAACCACTTGGCTAAAGATTGTTACTACAATCCAGCAAGCACACATTATGCAAATAATGTTAAAAAGGAAGCAGCTAAGGAAGGATTAACTTTTGGACCTTATCACATGGTTCAAGTGATGAGAAAAGGAAAGCTGGTTTCCGAAGCTAAGTTGCTTTCGGAAGAAACTCATTCTTCTGAAAGGAAAGTGGCTTCAGAAGTTAAGCCAAGGAAGGCTCAAAAGAACAAAAGAGCCTCCTTAAAACCTTTCGAGAAGAAGGCTGCTTCGGAAGAGAAGGTAGTGAACTCTTCTTCCGAAAACAAAGAAACTTTGGAAGAAGGTCATGCTGCTCAAGCTTCAACAAGCTCATCTAAACTGACCAACCATGGGGTAGAATGGAAGATCTGACAAGATGTTGCAACTACACCTTCCTCTTCAAAGACATCAATTGAACCCTCTACCATTCATTTTGGTTTAATTATGTCATCATCAATGGAAGAACCCAAGACCAGCAAGGCTTGGGTTTCCAATCAAAACTAACTTTTCAAAAATTTTACTATCTACCAACTTGATGTCAGATGTGCCTCTATATGGAAATATAGATAAGGAGGTTTATGTGTGCCAACCTTCAGGATTTGAAGACCCACAACATCCCAACTATGTATGCAAATTAGATAAAGCTCTTTATAGGTTGCACCAGGCACCTAGGCTATTGTAAGCTCCTGAAGAATGGTTACACTAGAGGAACCATTGACAAGACTCTCTTTATCAAGAATTCTAAGAAAGACATTTTGCTCATTCAGGTATATGTTGATGATATCATATTTGGTTTTTCTAATGACCAAATGTGTAAACACTTTGAGAGCATCATGAAGAAGAAGTTTTAGATGAGTTCTATGGAAAAAATGGACTTTTTCCTTGGAATTCAAGTGAAGCAGATGAAGGAAAGGTTCTTTATTAATCAATCTAAGTATGTCTCTGATATCTTAGAAAGATTTGATATGAAGAATTGTAAGCCAGCCAAGACACCAATACATAGAAACCATGACCTTTGTCCTGACTCTGAGGGGGAAGATATTGATCAACATCAGTATAGGGAAATCATCGGTTCTCTGATGTATCTCACAGTAAGTAGACCAGATATCATGTTTGCTACATGTATTTGTGCAAGATATCAGGCTGCTCCAAAGGTGTCTCACCTAGTTGCTGCCAAGAGAATCCTTAGATACCTCAAAGAAGCACCTAAACTAGGTCTCTGGTATCCTAGGAATAGCAACTTCAATCTTTATGGCTACTCAGATAGTGACTATGGTGGTTGCAACGTTAACAAGAAATACACATTAGGAGGATGTCAATTTATTGGTGGAATGACCATCTCATGGCAATGCAAGAAGCAATCTTGTGTCTCTACATCTACTGTTGAAGCTGAATACATTACTGTTGCAAGTTGCTATGCTCAGCTGTTGTGGATTCAAAACTAGATGCTAGACTATGGATTCAACTTCATGAGCACCCCTATCCATATTGACAACAACAGTTCTATCTCCATCACTGAAAATCCTGTGAAGCACTCCAAGACAAAGCACATTGATATCAGGTACTATTTCATTAGAGATATTAATGAGAAAAACCTGATTAAATTAGTCAAAGTTGACTCAAATGAACAATATGATGATTTGTTCACCAAAGCCTTTGATGAACAAAGATTAAAATTATCTCATTACAACCATTGGGATGATAAACATTGATTAATATATCTCATTTGAAAATATTTTTAAATATGTCTTGTCTTCTGTCAAATACAATCTAAGCACTGTTACAAAAAGTTATTCTTCCAAAATTGATTAAGAGTGAGTATTTCCGAAGAGAAAATTACCCTTGGAAGAACTCTTCATTATCTTTCGAAGGCAATATTCTCAATTCAAATTCTATCTTCAGAAGAGTTTTTCAGTCTCAGAAGCATATGTTTACTACTTCCGAAGCTTGAAAACTTTTTCTTTCAGAAGACATTCTTATTCTCGAAAGTAAATTCATTTAGCTTTAGAAAACAAAATCCTTCAGAAATACTTTTACCTTTAGAAGAAGACTTCGCTCTGTAACGGAAATCTTTGGGCCCCACACAGTAAAAAAGCAAAGATTTTATCAATGATATCGGAATCTTTTGGATGGTTTTTCGCCTTGCCACCACTGTCAAATCTTACCCCAAACCATCTTTTCACCTTATCCACCCAACACTACCATTTCACCCATTTAATTAATCCTGACTCATCACCTCAATCTTTTTACCACTATTACTACCCAAAGCACTTCCCACTTCAACCTTCTCTATCTTCAAACTTTTTTTCCTCTGTTCTTTCTCACAATGGCACTAAACCCTTAGCACAATCAAGTCGCACTTTTGGATTCATCCAGGGATGCTGACTTCTCTGAAATCATCTCATTTCTCACCCAATCTACCTACTATACTGCTCTGACCGTAAAACCCACTGTTTTTCTTAACCAAATGGAGGCGCTTTGGGCCAACGGTCGTATCGAAACCCTAAATCAAGTTAGGGTTATAAGGTCGAGCATTTGTGGCCAGGAGTTGTTCATCTCTGAACAAATCATCAAGGATCATCTAGAGCTTCATGATAAAGGCGTTTCTACTGATTTTCCCAAGACCGACTTTGATGATACATATACTCTGATGGGTTATGGTGGCGATGTTAGCAGGTCTACTGTCTACAAGTTCAACTTCTCTTACAACTGGAAGTTCCTACTGCATGTTGTCCTTCATTGCTTATCAAATAAGTCTAGGGTATGGGATCAAATCCCATATGAATTAGGGTGCCTAGTTCATGGAATGGTGAAAAGCCTTCGGTTTAACTACTCAAGGTTTGTGCTGATAAATCTGATGGGAAACCTCTAGAGGGACACATTCTTCATGTATCCTAGGTTCCTTCAGAACATCATCAACTGTGAGCTGGATCAAAGTCAGCTTGTATGTGCAGCTGCTTTGACTGTCCCTTACATGAGGCCGACCATTTTTAAAGTTTTGAATAGAGTGTCCACCAATTTCACTGGAAGATATACTGCACTTCTTACCGGTATGATTGAGCCAATGGCTCCTAGTGACATCCTTGTTAATTGCACAGGTGATGAACCCGCACGAGCAACTACCCTCAGATTGCCAAATTTATCTTCTCCTCCCATCCATCTTACCTATCAGAGACGTTCCAACGAACCCTTGTTCAGTCTCATCTGATTGAAAAAGTTCCCCTTGTTCTACCCAAAAAGGCTAGAGTGGAAAGATGGGCTCCTACTCAGCCTGAGGTCCCAGCTTCCTTCACTCTTGACCTCAATATGGGCATTGAGTCTCCTTAGTCTCAATCCCATGAGCCAGAAGCCCAAACCAAAAGCCCTCAGGATGAGTCTCTATACTCTCCTGAGCAGCCAAAAAGGGACAGCCCCACCAAAGGCTTAATGCCATTAGACATTGATCAAAGTCCCCGGTCATTAGGAATAAATGGCATATCCTTCACTGACCTTTTAACTGGAACTGAAGAAGAGTTCATGTCTCTTCACGACAATGAAGTTGATCCTCAACACCCATTAAAGGATCAACTGAGCCCAAGGAGACCTCTGATCTCTAGCCTTCATCAGCATATCCAAACTGAGGTGAGTCCCAATAGAGTGGAGGGGACTTATGTAGATTCAGCTCCCACTACTGCAGATGCCTCAATGGGCCCTCAGGACAATGGTAACTTTTCCTTAATAAACAAAACATATATATAGTTTAGAAAATATCTTTACTTCAAAAAATTTAGTACCTCAGATTATAAAATTTATTATAGAAATTATATCCATACATATATCATGAAATTTTTACAGATAGTGAGTCCATAAACCAGACATAACATATTAAAATGTCATATTCCATTTATTTACAGTTTATTTTTTATAATTTTTATATTAATTGCATAAATTAACAGAAATACCTTCGGGCCTCTTAAATCCATCAAATTTTGTTAGGATATGTATAAAAAATATATATTTCTTCAAAATTTTATTAAGTTCTCAATCATAGCAAAACCTATTTTTATGATTTTTATCATTCCAACAATATTCGATAAAAATAACAGAATATGTTCTAAACTTCCAATTTCCATACACACTGTTCTATCCTATTTATCATGCTTTGTGAACATTTTTCATGATTTATCTTATAGTTTAAGTATTTTTCCCGATTTTCAAATCCTAGAAACTTCTAAAATTCATAACTTATGCATAACTTTGATTTAAGCCACAAAACTTCTTCTACAAGTCCTTTAAATCATAAAAATATACATATAATTTTTCCAGTTTCTTTCCAGGTTTAGTTCTTCCAGTAGAAAATTCTTTCCAAATAATTAAATAACTTATATGAATTATTTTACTGATTATAATTGTACCAAAATTTTCAGAACCTTAATCCTTAATATTTCTAATATATCTACTATTTTTATTCCCACAATCACAGTCATTTAAGTATTATAACAAATTTATCAAGTTTATGCATAATTTCAACCCTTATTTATAATCTTTTGGTTTAATTTCATAATTCATCATATTTTTCAGATTTTCAAAGCTTTCTTATTGATTTCTGAATAAGATGAAATATTTGTGGTGTTTGATGAAAACTTTTCATGTTTTTATCACAAAGGTTGTTTATATGTATTGTTTAAAACACATATAACCTATAGTTTTGGTTAGTTTAAGAGTTGAAACCTTGCTTTTGATAATGAGAGAGGCAAGAATAGCTGATGGTAGTTTCTTTCTTTGATGAACCAAGTTGAATGATTGTCTTGGGCTTCAAAGTCTCGTTCTCCTTGCAACAATCGATTTAGAAGATGATGATGTTCGGTTGTGGTGATATTAAGATAGTAACCGAGAGCTTAGAGAGAAAGAGTAGTGGTGTGGAGGTGACCGAGAGTTTTGAGAGAGAGTTGAGATGGTGTGTGGTTTGTGAAGTGGCCGATGGGTGGTTTTATGGAGGTCTCGGCCGAAGGCCATAAATGGCAATAATCATTGCATCTCCTCTAGACTAGTGAGTAAGCTAGTTATAGGGTTTTTATGTGTCAATTTCTTGGAGTATTTGGTGCTAGGTGGCGGTCAAGGGGAATGGTTGAGTGTCTTGGCCGATTAAGGTGTTAATCACCAAGTTTAGGGTTTTAATCGGGTGGTTTATTACTCTAATGAACCGAGACTTAAGTTTGGGTTAGGATTTTGGTGTTTAAGATTTATTTAGTTTTTATTTTGATGTCAAGTTCTTTTAATATATTATGGTGTTGTGGTTGAGTTGTACCAAAATTTGTTTGATGTATGTTTAATATTACAATGTTGATGTGCTTTGATCATATAAATGTTTGATATCAAGAAGTTGTGTATTTGAATACATGCACATGTAAATTTTATGCATGCATGCAAGCATGCATACGTACAACATATATATACACATAAACACATAATTTATAAGGGGTTAGTCATATAGTGAGTCAACATGTATGAGAATTTTATTTATTTATTGATTTGCCTAACTTTATTTTTAGGGTTGTCACACACACACACACACACA